>JAPDSC010084316.1:207379-232490 GCA_026290005.1 Latrodectus geometricus | reverse complement strand
ATGACAGTGAAATTTTGAAAAAAAACTGTCTGCAACTAATTTCATTACTATTTAATTGTTCATTCATGTAACATTTGCAGTTACAATCTAGTGTTTTAATTATTATAGTAAAAATAAGTTAATTTCATTGAAAATTATGTGACAAATATATTAGTTCTTTATTGCCTTTTATTTTGTATGTTTATATGTTTTCTGTAAACATATGATTGTATTCTATTAATATTTATTGCATTTTTCTCTGGTTTTTGGGAAACACAAAAAAGTTAATTATTTTTTAACTGCTGACTGATTAACTTGTTCATATCAGAAAAATTTGGAAAATGGCTCTATAATATAATACTTTGCATTTCAGATAATAGTTCAGCTTTAAACTTCAAATAAAAAAAAAGAAAAAAAAAACTTTTTATATATTAATATTTTTATTTAAAAGTGAAATAACTTTTTATACTAATTTCCACTCATGGGAAATGAGAAAGCTTTTTAGCATGTACCTTTTTTATTGTAATTTTTACTTTGATAAAGAAACATTATGTACCCTACACTGGTCCCAAGTTACTGGCTGTTCAATACTGTTTGTTCAAAAAGTATCAGATGTATAATTAATTTAATGTCTGACTTTCTTTTCCTTTAGTTAAAGCGTTTACTATCTAGAGTTGGATATCCCCATAGTTCTGGTAAATTGTTATTATCTTTTTCCTTGTTTACTACACTGAGCAATTTTTATTTGGTTTTCTTATTTGAGTGGATTTTATATGCTAGACACTCTAGCTCACACAATAAAGTGTTTCATAAAGCTTAAGTTAACATTTTGAGCCATCTTATTACCACTTCCACTTTATCATTGTTAAATCTTAACATAATGGCCATGTCTGTGTAAATAAAAGCATTATTATAAGCTGTATAAATAAAAGATACAGAGAAAAGCCATTCCAATTTGTTGTCATAGTTTCATAAACATGTCATTTAAAATATTTTTAATGCATACAAGGGTTCATCAACTAGAAGAAACAATGCTTTACTATGACACCATTTCCACTGAATTTCACCATTGGGATAATGCATTCCAATAAATAGCCTGTCAACTTCATAAGCCCATCAAAGTACCAAATCATGTACTTTATTCATTGTGGTGCATGCTTTTTTTCACAGCTTCAAAGTCTAATTTTAGTGTATTTCATATCATTACTATTCTCTGATGTTAATGATAATAGACTTCTGGTAGCAGCAGAATTATAAAAACTAAGTAATATCTGTGTGTTCTCAACAAACATTCTTGTAATAAGTCTGAGTCAAAACTGAGACAAAATTCTTCTTCAATCTCTGACAAAGATTTCTGCTACTCATTTTGCACAGCTTCAGGATTTAACATCCTCGATCATTTTGTTTCTCAACTACCAGAGTAGTAATTCAGTTCAATATTTCAATGGTTCTTAGATTTGATTATTACATTGCTCATTGTTGATTAGGGCACATTTAATTGCTAAGAAATCTCTTGGGTCTCAGAGAATTAAACTTTATGGACATATTAACCATGTCCCTTTTAAATGCATTAATTTTTTCTGTTTATTTATTTTAACTGGAAACATACATTTGATGCTGCATCATTTCTACTTTCACCTATATAGTGTTGTTGAGATGTGTTAATGTCTTGTATTAAAATTGTTAAAAATAAAGAAGTGTTTGGTAACAATCGACTATATATATATATAAATAACCCGTTTGTGTAATAATTTGTTTTAAGTGAATAGATAAGTCTGGAATAACAATGTTTGATTAGTTTAAAAAGAATATGAAAACTGACAGAGAATAAAATCTATCATTTTTTTCCTTATTAAATGGTAATGATTAGAAAGAATGACCGAAGTTTTTCATAAAACTTTTTTTATTAGTTTTATACATTCCTAAATTTAATGTAATTAAACTTTTATTTAAGGTTTTATTGAGTTTATTTAAATTTTATTTCCATGAACATAGATTTTTTAAAATTCTTATTTAAATAAAAACATTTTATCTTTTAATGTACAGCAAATCATTAGAAAGAAACTATTATAAAAGAATCCATTATCATGTACAATTACTATAAATAATTTTGACTATTTAATAGTTTTTTTTATTGTATTTAAAAATATTAATGACTTTAAAATAAATATTAACTTTAAATATAATTTGAATGAAAAATTAATTTTATTTATCTCTATCATCATTTAAAATATAATTGAAAAATATTATGTTTGCATAATTATTTTAATATTAGGCTAAAAGTTGCGGGCAAAATAATAGTATTTATTTGTCAGAAGAATAGTAGCACTCCCTAAAAAAAAAATTTAATGTAACTCATAGAAAACTACTTAAATTTATTTCTTGAATGTCTGTATGAAATCCATTTTAGGCATGAATTTTTATAGTGGTTCAATATTGCCTTCAAATAGTAAGTCCTTGTTGAATTAACTTTATTAAGCAAAAATTTCTAGAGAAAGAAGTAAACCAAAAAGCAAATCTGTACAAATCTTTTAAATTCATCACATATACTAAACATCTTTTAAAGATACAAAATCTATAATAATTTTAGCTCTCTTCTTGAGAGTAAAACAAGTTTGTATACTTGGCAATTTGCTTACAAATATAATATTTGTAAATACAATAATTATATAAGGTAAATTATAAATATTTAGCTCACTTTTTCACTAAATTTCACAATTATTCTATTATTTAAGTTGCAATTTAAAGAAATGTGGGTATTGTAATTTGTGTAAAATATTTATAAAAAATACTAAATTTTTAAAACAATGTTTTATTGTTTGCTTACTATTTGGAAAAAGATTTCATAATATTAAGCAAATTATATTGTAAATATATTATATTAAATATATTTTATTATGGAAAAATTTTTGTTAAATGGACTTGTGTTATTAAATTATCTTTCCTTAAATTTAAATTTTAATGTATTATATTTTATATAAATTATATGAAAATTATTATAATTACAATATGTTTTTAATTTAAATTAGGTATAGATAAATGCACAATTCAAGAAGTTTTTATGGGGAATGTCCTTCAAGCTGGTCTTGGACAAGCACCTGCTAAACAAGCATCCGTAGCAGCTGGTAATGGTTGGAGCTTTTTAAAATGCATAGAATTTTTCTGTGTCACAAATAAATAATTAAGTTTGAATTATTCAGAATGAATAATTTACACATTTAAATAATCTTTTTGGGTTGCAATTTATTGCATTTACATATATACATTGATTTTTATTGTTTCTTTACTTAAGTTTTATATAACTATATGCCTTATAAGTGTAAGGGGAATCATCAAGAATTTATTGAGAATTTCAAGTTTAAGAATTTATTTTAGAAATAACTCTGTCTCTTATACAAACAACCTTAAAGGGCTTTTTTCCTCACCGCATATTTTTTATTTGGTTTATTTATTTTTCCCCCCTTTACTTCTTGAATGTGAGTTTTCAGGATTGAGTATTGATATACTAAAATGATTATTAATCCAATTTTTATCCTTTTCATAACTGACTTTTTAAACATTATGTTACATGGTATCTGATTCATTGCACTAATGTTTGACTTTGTCAATGATTTGATTTCCTATTATTAGAAAGCATTAAAAAAAAAAATGCAGATAACATAAAAATAATACTTTTGATAAAAATATTTTTAAAAATGTATTCATTTAGGTATTTCCTAAACTTCTGGTAATATTTTAAGTTTTACCATTTCTTTACATTTTTTAAATATATTCATATACATTTCATTTGAAATAATAACTTTATTTGCAGTTAAAAAAGCTAATCAAATTTATTTTTATGTTTATTTTGAAATATGCAATACAATTTTTGTTAAGGTATACCCACTTCTACTCCATGTACAACTGTTAACAAAGTGTGTGCATCAGGATTGAAAGCAGTTATTTTGGCAGCCCAAACCCTAATGCTTGGTCAACAGGTATTATTCTTAAAAATATGAAATAATTTGTGTCTAGAATCCAAATACAGTAATATAAAATATGCTAAGTGAAATTATAAAAGTCATGGGATACTATAAAAGTCAGTGAAATTATAAAAGTCATTTTAAGTTTAGAATGAAATTGTCACATTTTACTATAAATGAAACCAAAATTTATTTTGGTTACTCATTTAGCTAATAAAAGTGAATCTTCATAGATAAATTTCCATAGATGAAAATGAAAAGTCTGAAAAAGGGAACAATGCTTTTTGATGGGAAATAAATACCTTTTCTTTGTACTTAAATTTAATAATTCAACTACAATAACTTCAATATTTATTTTTATTACTCAATTAAATTTAAACAGTCCTATATTCATATTAAAATAAGAATGAACTTGTTTATTTATTGTTTCTTATTAGTAAATTTTGCAATAGAAGGGAAATATTTAAAAATAATTCTTTTCACAATTAGTACATTTGGATTTTATACACAATTTATATTTTAAAAATATTTTTTAATTTTTGCTCTGCTCCATTATTTTTATTTTGTTCCTTGATAGTAAAAGACCTTGTTAATAAGTTGTTAAATGTATAAATATTTTTTACTTATTTACAGAACATAGTTACCACTATAATATAGGAAAGTAGTATATTTATAATACAAAAAAGAATTAAACATAATATGTTTAAAGGCTTGTCATGAGTAAAGTGAAAACCGTCTTATTGAAAATATCTTGTATTCTTTTATTGTTTTCTTATTAACATAATTTTCATAATGCCTTTGTTATTTTTATTTTAAGTTCTGAATTAAAACAATTTTTGTATTTAATTTTGTGTCATTGTTGTTAATGTAATGTATATTCAGTAGCAAAATAGAAGTGTCGTGAATCATATTATTTTATCTCAAAATGTATCTACATAAAATTTCATTTTTTACAAGCATGGTACAATGGTGGATGATAGTTCAAAAATCAAGAAGCATTTTGTCTTATGTTCTATAAGTTTTATTAATTTTTATATATATTTATTTTATGAGCTAATTATAAATCCGTAAGAAAATCTATGACTTAAACTCCGCAGCTGGACAGCCCTGTGGGACCAAAGCCTATAGTGCCCATGTCAGTTATCATAATCGAGGAAGTATATGCATGATCAACTAACCGGGGGGTTAGTTGGTCATCCTAATGCAAGACCTTAGTATTAAGTTCTCAATCATACTTAATATTTAGTTTTATCAATTTACTGAAGGGTTGAAAAGACGAGTCAACCTTCCGTGCCCGAAGTTCAAATCTTGGAGCTGTACCTTGGTAGTGCAAAGCACTACCACTATGCCACCGAGTTTGACTATCACTTTGAGAGGGCATTAATTTAAAGAAGAAATTTTTTGTTTGATTATATTGTTAAATACTATAGAATTGTACTATCTATTTACCAAAACAGTATCCATTTGTTTACAATGATATTAAGTACTTTGAGTTGGTAACTTTATAATATATTTTGAATTGATTTTTTGAAAATAATGTATTTTAAATTTATTTATTTATATAAATTATAAATACAGAAAAAATTTAGAATAAATTAATAATTTTTCTTGATCAAATTTAAATCTAAGTATTGTTGCATTATGTCTATAATTTGTAATTTGGATTTTTCCAACTCTCCATCTATTTCAAATTTTATTTAGTTTTCTTGAACTAAAAGTTGAATGATTAGCCATATAATCCCATTTAAAAAATTTCATGGATTTAACTTTGGTTGAAGATTATTGCAGTGATTTTGACTCTACTTTAAACTTTAGGATCTGATTTAAGTAGCTCTTGTATAAATGTGATTCCAGTGAAATAAACAATAGGACAAGGCATCAACAAATTAATAAACCAAATTTTAAATTGGGAAAAATCCAAGAATTAAAAGTCATTTTATTATTATTATATTTTTTATGTGAAATTATGTTCTACATAATGAAAATCCACTCCAAAAATAGTTTTTTAAGCTTAAAAAAAAAAACAAAGGTACCAAAGATAACATGGAATAATCAAATGTTTTAAATTTGCTTTTATGTAATCTTTAGATATGAAATCTTTCTTTTATGGTAACAGTGAGTTTCATAAATCTATTATTTATTTCAACATTTTTTAATGTTTAACTCATATAAATATTAATTACTCAAGAAATTATTATTTCATATTCTCTTCTAATTTAATTATGTGTTATTTTTGATACTTTTAAAATTACCCTATTTCTTATAATGGGATCACTTTATAATATCAATTCTTAGAAAAGTTTCTAAATATGAATGCTAATTGAAAATAATTTGAATTTAAAATATAACTATGCATACACAAAATAAATTTTTATTTGTTAAAAACCTTTTGAAAAAATGATAAAACCATATAACAATATTATTGAAGATTTATTACCAGTAATAAAAAATTTATTCTCTGAATAAACAATAAAAAATTGTGAAGCAACAATAAAAGCTGGTTTGTAGAAAATAAATTACTTTTTGGTAATTTCTTCAAAATTTGGATTTAGTTCTGGAAATGAATTGGCTATTTATTTTCTTAAATTGGGTACATTGATAATTATTTATTACTGATGTATTCAATTTAAGATAATGTTTGCTAAAACTGTGTGAAATAATGTTAAAAACTAAAGTGGTTTTATATCCCAACTCTTTCACACAACAGTAGGAAATAACATTGATGATTTAATAACATTTAATGTTAAAAAATATTCTATTTGTACATAATTAGAATATTTTGACATTTTAGACTGCACTTGATTAAAATTTGTTGCTTTTGTTATTTTTGCATTATTCTGAATAGAAACATTTTCTGAATATTTTACATAAATATTTAGTCTGCATAGAGTATTAAACTGTGAAATACTGTGTGAGATAATTTTTTCATATTTTTTAAGTTGTGCATCTTTTATAACTTATAAAAGAGCTTTTCTCTCATATAAGTTATCTTAAAAAAAGAAGTCAAGAAATAAAACTTTATAGCTTTTAATTTGTTAAAAAAATTTTATTTCTCGATTTTATTCTGGAGAATAGTTAATGAATTTTAATAAAATATATTTTCAGAAACAAAAATGAATATGCTTATTTTTTTATTACTATTATATATGAATATGCTTATTATATTTATTATGATTAACTATTTCAATTTATAAGTTATAAAACTAAATTTAAATTGGAAGTACTCTATTTTGAACTGCTACATTTTTTAAAAATAAGAAAATAAAGTTCATTGATGAATACCCTATTTTTATTTATTTACATTCATTTAGAATATGTGAATATAAATTAAACTTATTGCTAAATTTTTTTTGATTGTTAGGAAATAGTTGTTGCTGGTGGAATGGAAAGTATGTCCAATGTGCCTTATTATTTACAAAGAGGAGATACACCATATGGAGGAATAGATTTAAAAGTAAGACAGCTATGTGCCTATCTTTTTCTTATCCGCATAAAAATTATTTATTTTAATGTGGTCCATAAGTCTACTTGATCATTTTAAATGGTTTCTAAATATCAAGGTTTGATTTATCTGCTTTAAAATGTTCATTTATCTCTAGATGTCTAGAAACTATTGAGACATTTAGAGATAAATGAGCAATGTATAAGAATCCTGTGAAGACAAAATATATCCAATGTATTAAGATAACAAACAATTTGTTTTATACATGATTGAATATTCAAAATGAAAAATTTTTTAACTGAGGCAATTCTTCATTAGTTGTAAGTACAACAAAATATTATTTCATATTGTAATGGAGACAAATCTGAAATTCAAAGGGAAAACTTTTTTCCTTGTAAAAGGAGTAAATGGCATTAAATGATTTCAATATTACTACTATATTGTTTCATTTTCATAATTCTTTTTTTAATACTAAAAAATGTTTGGAAACATTAAATGTTCATTGTCTGTAATGTATGTATTAAGTCAAGTGATTGTTGAATTAATATTCACCTAATGATATTTTATTTATGTGATACGCCTAATGATATTTTTACATTTCCCCTTATAAGAAATGATATAATAATGCAAAAGGATTATTTGAAATAAGTGGATTATTTCTTGTAATGAAGGAAATCTTAATAATAAAATAACTTTTTTTTTAGCAATTTTGAGAAAAAAATTAGTTTTTTTAAATACATATTTTGATACTATTTAATGAATAGCTTATTACTAAAAGCATTTTTTTTTGCTTATCAAAATTTGAAGAATATTTAGGATATATATGAAGAATTAAATGTGTAATGAGATATTACATCACATCAAATATAATTAAATTTAATTATAATAATTTATCTGTTATTTATTTAAAATGTTAGATAAGTTCATAAATCAGAAAATACAATGCCTTTAATGATTTGAGTGCTACTTAATTAATTTTCTGTTTTAATATATTTTTGTTTTTTACCTCATGATGTATTTTCAAATATATAAATAGTAATTTATTTAGTATTTGTAAATTATAGAAGATATATAATTTTCAATCTTGAAATAAAGCTTATTTCTTAAAGCTTCACTTATTGATACAATAGCTTTCTGTTCATAAGTGCATGTTTAATTTAAACTCTTTATTAATGTAAATACAATAATTGGCATGTTTGTTTCAAAACAAGATCTTTCATCTTACATTTTCATTAAGAAATTATTTTCACTTTGTCTTATTTTCATTTTTAAAAGTGAAAACTAATTTTAATGTTAATTTTTCTAAATTGTTTCAACATCCAAATGTATTTATTATATTCACTTATGCATCTTATAATATTTTAATTTACTGGTTATTATATTATATTCTAAGAAAATTTTTTTTAAAAAAAACGGCAGACCTTTTATTATAATTGCAGTCATTTGAAAATATATCTTATATATAGTTATGAATGTTTGGCTGAAAATTGTTTAACGACAATCAAGATTAATTCAGAGACTAAGTGGTAACATTGGCAACATTTAAATATCTCTTTTTTAGTTGTCATCACTATCTCTAATTTTTCCTCTTAAAGTTAATTATACTTAAATTGTTTTTATTTTACTCATGCCAAATTATTATTTCTGTTCCCTTTTTGCTAGTTCCACTGTTTTCATCCAAAATTCCTTTGTATATCTTTCAAATCTTAGATAGTCTTATTTGGTGAGCAGATTAAGTCTTGTGGTCTACTTCCTAACATTGAGAAACGATCATTTATTACTATCTCTGAGCAGGATGCCTGGCCATAATCTTCTAAATAATTGTCGTAATCAGACTATGAAAACTAGAAATTTTTAGTTTCTCTTGATAAATTTGGATTATAATGATTATATCTTCTCTGAATACATCTATTTCGTAACTTTAATTAAATTTATGGTGATGTTAATTTAATCATTAAATTTATTAAGAAGACTTTTAGAAATATAGTCAAATTTCAAATAACTATCACATCCTTATTATGGCTGTTTCAATTCTTTGAAAAGATATTTTCCTCTCTTTTACAATTTTAAGCCTTCAAATGTTGAACATTGAAAAACACTCAATCTGTGTTTAATAAATTATTCATTTATTTTATGGGAAGTCACATTAATTAGATTCTAATTTGTATATTCATTTATTCTTAGTGTAAATGTTCACTTGTATTAAAAATTTATGTAAAAATAAGCTTAGTGTGAAAATAAGCTTAATGCATTTACCAATTTCTTTGAAATTAATAATAATAATCTAAAATAACTAAAATTGAATTGACATGTCTGAAGTAAGTAATCAAGATACAGATTATCAATATAAATTATTTTACTTGTAGGATGGCATAGTGTTTGATGGTCTAACAGATGCTTATGGAAATGGACATATGGTATGTAGTATAAAATTAAAATATTTAAATTATTTATTTGAAATATCATTCATTTAAACATAATAACTATATCATTCCAAATAGTTGTCTACAATGGTATTAATGATAATGTATTTATTAAAAATTTTTGTCTAAGTATTTGATTTAAGAAAATAAACAAACGTTTTTCTAAAATATGTAATTTTTAATTAATACTGATGTTTATTTTATCATTAATCGTTAACAACTAAGTTATTCCACTCAAAAGTATTTAACTTTCATTATTCTTATAATTTATTTAATAGTTTTGATTTATTTAACTATAATAATAACTTTATTTAGTTTTTAAAGATAAAAATTTTGTTAAATTATATGTTTTTGTGTCCTAAAAATTGTTTTCTGAATTATAGAGTAAACATTTGTATTGTTAGCACAAAGTAAGTAATTAAAATCAGAAATTCTTATTTAAGAAAATACACAAACGTTTTTCTAAAATAAGTTATCTTTAATTGATACTAATATTTATTATGTCATTAATTGTTAACAACTAAGTTATTATCTCAAAAGTATCTAACTTTCATAATTCTAATAATTTATTTAATAATTTTGAGTTATTTAACCATAATAATACCTAAAAACTTTATTTTTAAGGACAAAAATTTTATTAAATTGTATTTTTTTGTGTTTTAAAAATTGTTTTCTTAATTATAGAGTAAAAATTTGTATTGTTTGCATAAAATCACACAGAAATTCTTATTCTGCTTTCATTTATTTAACTTATAATTCATTAATTGCTGATTTTTTAAAACTTTATAAAAAAATTTTACATAAAGAACTGAAGAATTATATTAATGATTATTTTTAAATTATTACTGAATTTATGTTTTTAGTTGTTTCTTCAATTTTGATGATTTTTTGGGAGTCTGAAGAAAATAATAAGCATTCATCTGTGTATTTAGGATTGAAGCTTAGTTAATTATAATAATTTGAGCCATAGAAATTGTCAAAAAATGCCCTTTATATATTAGTAATGTAAAATTAAAGCATTGCATAAAAATTATAATTTTTTTATTAAAATTTTAAATAGCAAAGTAAGAAAATCTTTTCTTGCATATGTAGTATGATGGCTGCAAAATCATTTTCAGGGGGGAGTATTCTGAATTCAATATTAATATTTTATTTTTCAGTTTAACTTATTTAAAAAATTTAACCATTTGTTGATTGAGTTCTTTTCTTAAACTTATCAATTCCCAAAAAAATGCTTTAAATCCTAAACATATGACTACTTAAATGCAAATGGGAAATATTTTAAATATTTACAGAATTGTTAAGCAATTGCTGATTTTCTGCAATTTTTTTATTCTTTAAATTTTTTACTTTATTTTTTTCTTGCAAATGTTTTCATGGTTGCATACTTACTTTTGTAAACTTTGTAGCATTCTTTGTAGTACACAAGGAGTTTTGTTTGACTTTCTTTAATAAAAAAATTATTGATGTAATAAATAAAATTATATTAACAAGGTGAAATGTAAAAGTAATTAAACCAAGTAAATGAAATAAAAATGAATAAAAGTAAGAATTGCTGATATGAAAAGAATAAATGAATTCTTTTGGAATAAAGGAATTAAAACCATAAATATTATCAGAATTTTTAATTTAAAAGTTATGAGTGAGATAAAGTACTGTAAAAGAATGGAGAAGAATAATAAAAATATTTTTCTCCATCCTTATAGTGCTTCAGTAATGAAATTGCATTCTAAATATTACAGTTTAAAGGGCAAGTTAATAAATTTATATAATAGTTAAATATTTTGATGTACTTTTGATATAATTTTGTTTTTTAGATGCTCCAAGTTTTTGCATTTATTTGTATTTAGTGCGTTATGAAGATATATGAAAGAAAATTATGAAATCTTTTTGTTTATAATGTATGCAATTTTCTAAGCATTCATTATACACTACAGTGAATTAAAATTGCAAAACTTTTCCAAGCATGTAATTTTTAGAAAGGATTTATATTTTGTTATGAATGATTCACTTATATTAATTTGAATGTCAATGTGTTTTTGTTTTATGCAGTCTTTTTTTTATTTCAAATATTTCGAGATGAATATATGAAATAATATTAAAGGGAAAACAGATATAATCTACTAAATATCGTATTTTCCTGTATATAATCCACAGCAGCATATTATCCGTACGGCCTTTTTCTTGAGTAAAAAGAAATAAAGAGTCGCATAATCCGCGTCAATTTTTTCACGCAAATAGTCTAAAATATGTAGTGCTGATAATATGGGTGTTACATAAAATAAAAAAATGCACAGTTATGATTAAAAACATAATTGTACTGTAAAAAAAGCATTTATTATGAAAAAGATCTGTTTGGATCCACCTCATCACAAAGTGCGATAAGCTAAGATGAAAACGTGAGATCGATCAAAAGCGATGATTTCGATAAGATGCTTGTAAAACTTATCGATATTTGATTTCTAATAACTTTTAAAATGGTGTTAGACATATTTAAAAATATATATATTTGTTTTGTTAATATTTAAATGAAAAAATTGGATTGCTTACAAACTGCATATTTTATACATTTTTCTTTTATATTACACATGCTTTGTTTTTCACTTCACATTAACACGTTTGTCACCATTTTATTTTTATTTGCTTTCGCTATAGCTTTTAATTTAAAATCTGCTGTGTAACTTAAAAAAGTTTTCGCTTTCATATGAGTGATATACGAATTTGAATATTTTCAAAACGAAACAACTCACATCAAGACAAATTGCTAAATGACGTTAGTGAATTTACAACTGTAATATCTTTACGAGCAATCGAATTTGTTTTTGAACGTAATTGGACAAAGTCGATTATATCTTAAATAACTAAAGTGTTTCCTGGTACCACACTTATTATTATTTTATGTGCCTGTTATTTATTTTATAAAACATAAACAGTATTTCTTTAAAAAAAAATTTTAAGCTTTTCTGATGGAGAATGTTTTTTATTAGATTATCCGCGGCGGCGTATAATACGCACAACGAAATTTGGACCTTTTTTTTAACACATTATCCGCGGATTATATACAGAAAAATACGGTACCTAAATTTATAATAAAAAAGATAGTAGATTATTAAATTAAGTGCATTGTGTACTAAATTACTTAAGTGCAGTTTTAAAGGGAAGTTAAGTAAGTAGGACAGTTTAGTACATGAAATATTTTACATTTTCTTTGAAAAATAAAATTTTGAGATTGCAAGAAAAATTACAGAAAATAAAGTTTTCCGTGAAAAGTTTTTATAAAAAAAAGAATTTATATAATTTATTTCTATGTTGGCAAAATCCATTAAGAAAGTTTATTTTCATTATCATTGGTAAATACAATCTCACATCTATAGTTAAATGGCTCAAAAATAATTTTTACAAAATTGCTTTATATTCACTAAAACTTGTAATTTTAGTTCATAAATAAGCTATCCAATTATTCTAAACTTTTTAAACTTATGAAGAAATAAATGTAATCAAACATGTAATTTTTATAGGAAATTTTTAAAACAATTACAATTTTAATGATTTATTTCATTTCTTAAGTGTGAAACGTTCTAAATTATTCTATAAACATAACTGAATTTTCAATAATAGTTTGAATATATAAGTAACTGTTACTTATTTTACTGGTTAATAATTTGATATTTTAAATTATTGTCTTACTATAAAATTTCTAAAACTAGAATTAACTGAAAAACAGTACTGCCAAAAATTGCAAAATCAGTAAATTCGGCTTGTATACAATTGATTATTTCTACTTTTGTTTTCAATGTTTTCTATTTACTCATTAATATTTTAAGATATTTTTATTATGTTCCATTCATACAACTATGTTTATGTATTAACATAATGCCTATATCTGATATAAGGTTATCTATAAATGTATATTTTCTATTTTGTTTACAAAAATGTTTAAAATATGAATTTTTTACAACATTTTTTAATATACATTGTTAGTAATTATATACATCGTTAGTAAATAATTATTTTTCAAATATCATTAGTTTAAATCTCACAAATTTTCCTTTTTTAACAAGTCAAACTGTGTTATTGTCTTGTCATAAATATTCATCTACATCATAATTAAAGGTAACTAGTTTCAAATTTAAGACTTTTAAAGCATGTGATGCTTATAATTACTAACTTTTTTCACATATAAATATCTGAACCTCCATATATAAGTCAAAATTATTATTAATTAAAATAATTATACATTTCAGTATTAAATGAGTCAGTTTTTAAGTTAAATAATTCTGTAACAATATTCTTGAATTAAACATTTATGAAATATTACTGAAACTAATTCCAGTTAACATTAAAGATATATTTTGTAATGTTATTGAAATCAATTTATATTTCATTCTGCTGATAAACTCAATGAATTAAAAAAAAATAGAACATTAGTATGTTTGTAAGGTATAAAATGATAATAAAGTCACAAAAGACATTGGAAATTACTGGATGCATTTCTGATACAAAAACTTAATTCTAAAATTTATCAGAAAAACCCTAACTCTAAGAGCAAAAGATATCAAAACACTGAAAAACATTGCATAGACCTCAATGCATCCCTTATAATACATCCAATCGCATTTTCTACTGACATCAATGTTCCACCTACAACTCATCGTCACTCAGCACAATGACAACACTGTCCAATTATAGCTGAGTTACCATGCTGTAACTGTAATCGCTTAGATTTGGCAAAGAAGGCGAAGAAATGTAGTATTTGGAAAAGAAGCCATGAATATCCAAACACTCCTTATTTCAGGCCAATATATGGTCTATACTTTGATCTTTAGAATCAAAAGCAAATGGCTTTTACTACACTTTTCTAATTCTGTTTGAAGATAATTAACTAACTTGACAAATAATGTGAAATTGAAAACAAAATTACTAACTTTTTAATCTTATTTCTGATTTTTCTGCTCATGATTTATTTATTTATTTTTTTATGTTTGCAATGAAATAATTCGTTTATATATATGTATATACTTGTTATTATTTTTGAATTTCGGAAAAGACAAAAAAGAAAGGTAATGCAGACTATAAGCATCTTTCCATTCCTTTCTCTTCAATAAATATTTTCAGTAGCTTAAAAATTATTTAAACGAATACATATTTAGAAATAAAAGTGTATTTAGAATTATATAAAATTAAATATTAAAGATATTGCTTTATATATGATTTTAATTAAATTGACTTGTTATACTATTGATTATGCATAAAACTACATAAAATTGTTCCTCCTGTTGAAACTGTTCTTTTTGAAATAGTCATTTATCAGAATTATTAATATATATTTGAGACACTATCTTTTACTATAATTGGATGTATAAAATAATTTTTTGTATTAGTTATATATATTCATTAAGTAAAATATAGAAATTTTTCTATCATATATTTTTAAAATTAGTTTATGCTTATTTTAGTTTTGTTTGAAATATTGAAATTTTCTTTCATTTGTTTAATAAAGATTAATTTTATTTGAATGTGTTTCATTATACAAAAATTATTGTATTTTATTTTATGAAATAAAAATGTTACCACAATTTAATTTAGGGTGAATGCGCTGAAAGCATTGCAAGAAAATTCAACTTTTCCAGAAAAGACCAGGATGATTATACTATTGAGGGTTATAAAAGAAGTATGAAAGCTGCAGAGGTATTCAGAATTCTTTTTGAAAAGTGTATTGTATAAGTAGTTGCTATACTATTATAAAATTATATGCATTGTAATGAATTCTGTTTCATTTCAACATGCAAAATCTAAAAACTTTTGATTAAAATTTGAAACTTCATTTGGAAGTGTGAAAGTAATTCAGTAACATTTTTTTTATTATTTACTAAATGTATTCTACTTAAATAAAATAATTTATAATTAAAATCTATAATATCTATATCATTTGTCTATATAACAAATGTTAAAAAAGAAAAAAAAAAAGAAAAACACAATGCCATTTTAAGGAAAATTCTTCTAATTAGTAGTAAGTTTTTTCAGCACCTTTGATGTATGTAATTTCATGAAAGGTGAAATTTAATTCTGAAAAAGAAAATCTTGCAACACAATAATGTGTTGCAACTATATTAAACTTCTCAGTTTTAATTGCAAAAAAAATGTCTACTCAGAGTTGAATGTTAAAATGTCTAAAATATATAAAGTTCATCATTTTTCTCAATGTTATATCTATCAACTTAGAACATGCTATAGAATATTTTAATGAAAATATTTATCATAAGAAAAATTTGGTAACAGTAGATGAAGCTTGGTTCTCTTTAAGTGGTTGCAATGAATAAAGATAATTTATTTTTATAAAAGAGTAACAAGAAATTTTGCTACATGGTTTTAAAAAAAATCAAGATTATTTTCTAAAGGATTTTTGATTTTTGTTTCTCTTACAAAGGCAAGATAAAAATAAAAGATATTTCAATAGTATTAAAATCAATTAAATACTGTTTAGAATGTATTTTAACTCTAATTTTTAGACATGAAATTCCTTACCTTTCCCTCAATGCTGTCAATCCATTGAAATTCATTTACATATAGCAAGCAGCCATACATCCACAATTGTTTTTCTTGTAAAATTGGAACAAAAAATGGGAACTAAATTTCCTGGACCTTTATTGCTATTCCTTCTAAATCTCCTTATGTATCACTGAGAGATTTTTATGCTTTTTGACTTAAAATCTGCCTTATCTAAATACCAATGTTTTGTGAATTTAAAAAATTGTTCAAGAGGAATGGAATATACTTCTGTTATAACAAAAAGTATTATTAGCATAGAAATTAGGATGATGAATGATAGTTAAGAACTAGAGTTATCTAATGGAACATTTAAAAAACAAAATATGAATGTTTTTTACTGTACACTGACTGCATCAAAGTAATCTAAAAATGTGTGAAAAATCTCTAGATATATAAGATTGAGGAAAAAGAAATCGATATCATATTTTTTGGTAGATGATTGTAATGATCGATATCTCATAAAATATTGATTTCCAGGTTTGTATTAATTGGAAAAGTGGCATTTCACATCAAAAAATTTCTTTTGCTGCTTTTGTTTCGTTCATTCAGTTGTGAGATACAGAATGTTAAAAATAAGAGTCAACAAAGAGAAAATTTTGTACATTTTATAGTTTTTCTTTAATAAAAGTTATTATATTTAAACTAAAAGTTATTAAAAATTAAAGTAATTTTAGCTGCTTATATTTTATAAGCTAAGCAGCTAAAATTGCAAATGGTGTTTATAGTTCTAATACTGTAACAGCCAGTTTTGTTAAATTTTTTTCATAGCTTCTATTCTGGTATTTCTGATATTAAAGGTGTGGTTCACGCAGGAGCAACATCGTATAAA
Source organism: Latrodectus geometricus (assembly GCA_026290005.1). NCBI lineage: Eukaryota > Metazoa > Arthropoda > Arachnida > Araneae > Theridiidae > Latrodectus > Latrodectus geometricus. The sequence continues at coordinate 215,306 of JAPDSC010084316.1, read as the reverse complement.
ATATTAGAAATTAATGAAGTTGACCCCATGTTAGCAGTCATAACATTTCTCAGCAACCTAAAACATTTCTATTCTTTTTTTCACAAAGCGAATCTCTGAAACAAGTTACATAAAGCTCATGTAAAAATAATGAATTTTTTCCCCCAATCTCATACATATGACTAACACATTCGGCTTCGGTTCTTTTTAACTTTAATTAATTTAAATTTAATATTCTGAAATAATTTCATGTTATACAAAATATGCAAAAATAATTGTGGAAAGTTTATTTAAAGTAAAATTGATAATTGTCTTAGTTTAAAATAATAAAAGAAAAATTGAAGAAAAGTGAATTGTTATTTCACAAAAGTATTTATGCAACTACATTTATTCACTTAAAAACTATCTTGTAATATAAAACTTATAAAACTAAGGCTGTCAGTTATTATGTTGTGCCTAACACCTTAATCTTATTTATGTTTATATTTATATATATATATATATATATATATATATATATATATATATATATATGCATGCATGCATGCATGCATGCATACACACAGTGGTCCATTAAAATTGTATTAAAAGGTGACATATTACACGTGTGAAATATATGAAACAGGAAGATATTTTGCATGTAAATGACTTCAATACATTCAAGTAAAATAACGCTCAGGGGCAATATCTCGGGAATGGAAAAAATTTAATCAACAGTTACACGTGACTGCTTTATCGCCATATGCCAGTTACTACAAGTAATTAACTGTGACATGACTTTAATTGTATATGCTATCCAATCTGTTTATTCTGCTGAGCTAGCAGCCGCATGCTTCATGCCCTGGCCTTCAGTTCAACAGTTCATGGATTTAAAACCCATCTCAAGCTTGAATGTTTGTAGTGTTTAGGAATACACTTTAAATTTGTAGGTTCCATTTAATTAGCTCTCGTGGATAAAACATGGTATTAAGTGACAAAAAATCCAATCTGTTTAATTCAATATTCATAAATCTGTTATTACCTCCAGAGGTGACTTTCCTGTATGCTTATTTCTTAAGATTTGTGCTTTTAAGTTTCTTGGAAATTTAATCATTAATTTTCAATATAATCATTAATTTCCAATAAATATAATTTTGTCATTTGTATTTCTTTCTGATGTAGCAAATTTAATGACTGTATTGTGTGTGCATATATATATAAAATATGAATTTATCTCTTTTATATTACAAATAATAATTTGAGCATATTTTTATTATTACTTCTGAATTTACCTTTATTCCTTCAAAGAATATTTTAATTATTATTTAGTTAGGCATTCTGCAGAAGGAAATTGTTCCAGTTATTATTAAAGGAAAGCGAGGTAAACCTGATATAATTGTTGAAGAAGATGAAGAATACAAGCGTGCTGAGTTTGAAAAAATTCCTACTCTGAGACCAGTTTTCTCCAAAGATGGTATGTTGATTAATTTATAATTTTCTTGAATAAAATAAATTAAACATAATTTTATGTTTAATTTACTTTATTCAAGAAACATAATTTTACATAATTTAATGTTTAAATTATTGTATTTGTGTTTATTTATATTTATGGCAGCAAGTTTAAAGAATTCACAAAAAATATTTGATATTTCGATTTATACATTATATAAATTTGTTAATAATTAATAATACTTGGTAACTTTGCATACTATAATAAAGGTCCTGAATGAAAGTATTGCAAAATATTGCATAGTCAAAATACAAAAAAATGACAATTTGATTCAAATTTTAGGTTTTTATTTTATTATTTGACTATAAAACATTGCTAAATTTTGTAGTTTATTGGAAGACATTTGTAAAACTAATAAGTTAAATAATTTCTAATAATCATAATATTTACTTCCATTTCAGGAACTATTACAGCAGCAAATGCTAGTTCATTAAGCGATGGAGCTGCTGCTCTAGTCATGACTACAAAAGCTAAGGCAGAATCTTTAAATGTGAAGCCACTTGCAAGAATTATTGGTAATATTGTATTAATAACATCTATAAAAATAGAAATTTCTTTTTTTAAGTCACTTAATGTAAAAGTTGGGCAATTTCCCGCTTTAGTATGTTGAATAATATATTAAGACCTTTCAGTGCATATCTTCTTAAGTACACATCATTCAAATTAGATTAATAATAAAAGAAAATTAAATTATTCAAAAATTTCATTCATTTACTCTGATTAAAAAAATTTAAACTTTTACTTAGCTAAGTGTTAATTAGTTTCGTAGATTTTTTAAGTTGTCAACTTTCTCCTCATCATGGAAAATAATATATTTTAATTCAGTACCGAAGACATAAATGAAAGACTGTCATAGTTAATAAAAATTGAACAACTGTAAAACAAAACCCGCTTAACTCACTTTCGTGCATTAAACAGCATTGAAAGCTTTAATTAAATTTTATCCATGGTGTATATAATTTACTTTTATTGTAAGGATAATGTTTAGTATTCAACAAAGATTTCAGTAAATATTATTTTTCATTAACTAAGTAAAAACTTTATTTTCCTTTATTTAATTTTTACTTATTTTATATAAAATTGTATAGAGAATAATCTAAAGAATACAAAAAGTTCAATTTTAGTTATAATTTTAGTATAGTTAATGACATCTTTATGCAGTGAAAATTTTTAAAATATATCTAATTTGGTTCTATTTGTTCAGTGCTATTATGCTGTTTACTGAACTGAAATTGAATCGTATTCATTTTCCCTTTTTTGAAAAGTTACTTTAAAATTAAAATATTTAAAAGTCATATTTATTGTATGGAAATTATTTTTTGTATACAATTATATGCAATAATTTTGTATATATGAATTTTTCAGCATTTGCTGATGCTGCTATTGATCCACAAGATTTTCCAATTGCTCCATCATATGCCATTCCAAAAGTAAGTGAAAAAACTTTTGAAGTTATATTATATTATAAGAGTTATATACAAATTATCAAATATTGATGAAATTATTCCTAAAAAAAGGCATAGCAAAAATTTAACTTTTATTGTCATTTAAATTACCAAAGAGAATACAAACAAAACTAAAAAATATAAAATTAAATTTTAAAACAAAATCTCCAAATTACAATTAGTATATATTATATATTTCTAAACTTTTAAAAAAAAATGTAACTGATAGGAATTTAATTTTTTTATTGTCAAATATGACAGTTAATAGTGTTATGTATAATAAAACCACAAAATAAAAGCAGCAGTTTTATTAATTAGTATAAATTAATAAAGAAATATTTGTCTGAAAAATGTAATATGTTAATTTTACTTAAGTCACAAAGTTTGTAAGGTAATTATATTTTCCATTGGGAGCACATAATTCAACATAAAATATATTAAAGCAATTTTTTAAATTTTACTTTTTGCTATTCTGGATCAAATCAATTCTATGCTTATTAATTATCAGACGTTTTTTAGATTTTCAAATGTTGACTTGCGTGTTTATTCACAATGATATAAGAATTATTATTTATGTAGCATTTATATCATTGTAATTTTATTAGAATTTGGCTGAAAGTCAAAGTACACGAATAAGATTTCTTTGTAAATTATATTATTTTACTTCTTTTAGGAATTATGCAGTTTTATAATATAAAAATTTTGATTAAAAAAAAAATTAGAAAATCTGTAATTTAACAATAGGTACATACATTTAAATTATAAGTGAATAAATATATATATAACTTGATCTAAAAATTATCATTAATTTTATGAATATTAGTTGATTAAAATTTAAACTTATGTCAATTAACATTTTTTCATCAAGGTTTTAAAAAAAGCTAAAATTGGTACGGAAGCTGTGCACTGTTGGGAGATAAACGAAGCATTTAGTGTTGTTACTTTAGCAAATATGAAGATGTTAAATTTAAATCCTGAAAAAGTAAATATTCATGGCGGAGCTGTCAGTTTGGGTCATCCCTTAGGGTATGTAGGATAATTAATTATTTTTATTAAATTTAATGTTTGTACTAATAAATGTCCTATTAAATTTTAATTTTCAGAATATAATCATTCCCTTAGTGATAAAAATTCATAGCTGATAATTATAAAGAAGTAATATTTATATAAAATAATTATATAAATCTTTATTATTTAGCTTTGATATTAATACGTCAAGTAGAAAGAAAAATTGTGATTATTCATGTTAAATGACACTTTTTGATTTCATGATACTATTTTATTTTGAATAATAAAAATTTCTTCTTGTAGAAAATATATTATAGTTTAAACATGAGAAACAGATTTTACAAAATCATATATTTCAGAACTAAAATTTATGTTAAAATTGTATTACTATTTATTATCTAAATCATAAGTGAAGTTAATTTGTCAATTTAGAGAATGCAAAATATTCATGCCTGCTTATATTTATTTTATTTGAAAAACTCCAATATTTTCATATAATTTTTTATTGACTAAAAAGTTATTATGAATATTTAAACTAAAAATATATAAACTTTTTTAGTTTATATTTTTAGATGAGAGGTATCACTTTAATAAGTAAGTTTCAGTTCTTTGATAATTGTAGCATATCAATTCAATATAATTTTACAAGTAAGACCATTTAATTTTCAATGTTATTTTCACATTGCTAACCTTCATAATTGTTTATTAAACTGTTCAAAACTACTTTATCTGGTATGATGATGTAAAAATATTTTATTGTAGTCTTATAGGAAATCTATAAGATTTGTATCATATCATTTTTACTTTCTCTTTCTTCAATTTTTCCCCCAAGATTAGATGGATCAGTCTAATCATTGGAGTCAGGATTACTATACTTTTCAAAAACATGCTAACTTACATGTTGTCTATAGAATAACCAATAAATTGGTTCAGAAATATATGCGTATGCATGTATAAGTAAACTGATTGTGCCAAATTTAAAAACTTTCCTTAAAAGTAATAAAAAAAATTATTAAAGAAAATAACTATTTGTAGCATGAAAAAAATATTGCCTATGTTAAAATCCCAGTTTTGTATTGTTATTAAAAATTACATTAGATTGTGAAATTCTTAATCAAGAAATTTCATTGTATAACACTATTGCATCAATTTTAAATGTAGTTCATTTATTCCCATTTCTAAAATTTCTTTATCTTTACATTTTTTCCCTATTCAATGCATTAAAATTTGTTTAAGTATCTGTTAATATTAATTGAATGTATTGAATCTTTTTTTTAAAAAGAAATAAGTATTAATTGGTAAAACAATTAAAAATTGTAATCAACTAACTTAATTATTACAAATTAATAAAAGGGTGAAAAATTAAAGTTACAAAATTAATCAGTTATTTCTTTGAAACATATTAGCACGCAAATAATGTTTAAAAATATGAATCACATTAAATTTTAAGTTTTAATGAAAGTGAAGAATTTATAATTATAAGATTATTTAATTGAAATTCCACTAACTTTTGAAATAAATAATTCAAAGGGAAATTTCTTTCAAAAATGAACTTGTGACTTTTTTTATTAAATAAAAATATTCAGGAGTATTTAAGATGTTATTTTGTGATTGATGTTAAGACATATTATTTTGCATTTTTAAATAATTTACATAGTAAATTCCAATAATATTATGTGGTTTATTACTAATTTGTAACTTATGGTAAGATTATTAAGTTAGCAAGGAAACAGAATATCATAAATATTTGAACAATATACAATGAATGCTTGTTTTTATGATCCTGTAAGGAACAGTAAAATAGATGTCCAGATTGAAAATTCATAAAATAGAAAAGCAAAAGTATATCTTAAAAGTTTTTTTTTTCCAAATTTTAATTTTATTTTTAAAAAATTTCAATTTTATTAATAATTTAATTGTTTGTTTTGCAGGTGGCTGTAACACAGGCACTTTCTTTTTGTTTGATTTTTGAAATTTTTTTTCTTCTGAATCATTATGCTGTCAATCCTTTAATTATCCAATATTTCTTTTGTACAAATTACATCTGAGTCTATAATTTTTAATTTCTGAATTGAAATTTTAGACAAGTTCCAAGTTTATGAATAGTCCAAGTTTATGAATAAATAATTCCTCTTCACTTAAATAGTCAGAAAAACGTTTTTTAACTTTCTTCAGTTATAGTGGTTTCTTTAATAAAGCTGCCAAAGTGACTTAGATGTTTTTTCTGTATTACAAGAATGAATTGACAAGAGGAATGCACTTAAAATGTCAATTTCATGAAGCAATTCCAGGCCATGATCATATTTTTTGCAAAATTAGTTTAATATTTGCACTTGTAGCCAATTATTCAAGTAGATGTCTTATTAGATGAGAGTTCGATTACAAAGGGAAAATATCATTCATATTTCTTAAAAAAAAATCCAGGATTTCAACATCAGTAGTTCAATTATCCACAACTCAAAGGATTTCTCATCTCTGAAAGAAATGTCAATCCAAATTTCTTAACCATAAAATAAAAATAAGGGGAAAAAAAACTGAAGTCAGATATTTAAAAAATAAATACAAAAGATTCATGAATATGAGTTCTCAAATTTTCCAAACTTTATGTAAATGTGGATTAAAATTATCATCACATCTGTGTAATCATTTTAGGAATCAGCCACTAGTTTGTGAAATCGTGTGTGTTAATAAAAACGAGTGTCTACTCCATATATTAAAAAAATAAATATTAAAAGAGAAATTTTTAATACATTATTCTTAAATAAACAGGTGATGCAAAATATAGTGAATAAATTGCACATTTGAAATTTTTTTAATGAAACATCTTACTAGACTTCTTAAAGAATCTATCCACTTTCTTTAAGAACAAATTAAATGAAGTTAATGGACTTTCGAGTAAATGAAGATTTTTGATTGAGTTTTTGAAATGAACTTAAAGAACAAATGCCTTTAAGTTCATTTATGTAATTAGAGAATGAAGGCTTTTTTGTAATCATCCATACTAATCTTTATTTTTGTATTCTTGGAATTTTTCCTTATTAATTTAATGTGTTTTTTAACTAAGTTTCATGGAACTATTCTTTAATGTTTTTCAGTTTGTAGTAAAAAATAAATAATTCTTTCCATAAATATTTTGGTTTGAATTAATTAGTAATTTTAAATTGCTGAAATTTATAGATTATCTTATAACAGAATCATATTATGATATTGTGTCCATATCATAATATTACTCTATTGAGCATGAAACATGATATTTTAAGTTTTCGAATGTGAATATTAAAATTAGCAATTGTTAATCTGACAATCTAAAAGAAATTTGATTATAAATAATATATCGGAAATTCTTTAACTTAGAAAACTCTAATATTTTCTTAGTGCACCGATAAAATTTAACAACATTTTTTCAAATTCCCACTGTAGAAAATCCAAATAAAGATTAAAACTAATCTTTATAAAATATTTATGTAATTTCCCAAGTTTAATGTACATACAATTCTATAATAATGTGTGTTTAATATTTCAATGAATGCAATAAAATATTTTTAATATACATTTCATTTTTGATTGACATTAAAAATACTTCATTCATTTTCAGAATGTCTGGTACTCGTGTAGTGCAGCGTATTATAGAATGCCTTAAAACCAATGAGAAGGGCATGGTAGGTGTTTGTAATGGAGGAGGCGGTGCATCTGCTTTATTATTAGAAAAACTTTAATCTATATGATCTTTTCATAAACGTGCATCGTATTTTATAAAAATGTTGCAATATTTAAAATGGTTCTGTTGATTTTATATGGGTATGTGGCATCTCTATTTTTTTTAATTAAAATTATTATGTTAATTTTATGTAGAATATGCAATATATATTTTTATAAAAATTTACTGACTAACAAAAACTGTGTATTTTGTTTTTTATTGGACATAACTTTAATATAAAATACAAGTTTGTAAAACTTTATATATATATATATATATATATATATATATATATATATATATATATAT
>JAPDSC010084316.1:184138-207369 GCA_026290005.1 Latrodectus geometricus | reverse complement strand
TATATATATATATATATATATATATATATATATATATATATATATATGTGTGTGTGTGTGTGTGTGTGTGTGAGTGAGTGACACACAATGAAGTAACTTTATAACATATTCAAATTTCTTAGATGTAATGGCAATGCATATTAATTAGTATAAGCTCAATTTTTATGAATTAATTTTTTCTTATTTTTCCACATTTGCAATTCAATTAAGGTTTACTGATCATATGGTAATCTTATAAGCAAACATAAAAGATATAAAATACCTTTTTTAAGCAAATTGAAAAAAATCCCTTGTTTTGTGGAAACTTAAACAAATCTGAGTGGTCAATAAAACGTATAAGTGATCCTGTTTATAAGCAATATTTGGAAAGAAATTTGTGAATATATTTTAAATTGTGCTAAGATAGAAATCAAAATAATAATAGAAAGTACATAAATTCTGCAATTTTTGTCTTAAAAATAAATCTTATTTAATTTTTGAGCCATTCAGTTGCTAATTTAGAAACAAAGATATTTGAAAATTTTTATCCTTATATTTTATTTTCTAAACTTAGGATTTAGATCTATTTCTTAACTGCTTCTATATAAGGCCTCCACCCTTTTAATGATCAATTTTCTGGAGTACTAATATCTATTATATATAGATTCATCATGAGAAATTACAAAATATCAAACTAATTTTTTCAAATGCTTTATAATTTTAAAAATTTAAATTATAAAGAATAAAGAGTGAAATGGAAAAAACAACATTTATAAAGAAATGAACCCAATTCCTAGTAAAATTCTTTAAGATTTGTATAAAGCATCTGTTACATCTAAATAATTAAAGGTTAATGCAATTCTAACGAAGTATTTATCAACATTTGATAGAGAATTAGGAAAAAAAATATAATTTTTCAGACTATAAATTTAATGTCTGCACCATGAAAACTGTATTCCTCCTGCAATTTAAGTTCTGAGAGATATTAAATTACCTATATCATATAATTATTAGAGCGGTAACTGTTAGATGATTTTGACATACACACACAACTTATAAGCATTCTATTAATTATAATAAATAACATATGAATTGTAATAAATATATGTTTTGTGATCAAATTAATTTTATTTGATCATAAAATATATATTAATTAGTAAAAAAACATTGTGATAAAATCAATTTTTAGATCAAAAGTGAAAATATTTATTAAAATGCAGAAAATTGTAATTTCAGATTTTTTGTTACCTGGCTGAAAGCCATATTCTATAATTTCTTTGAAAAAAAATTGTTTTTCTAATATCACAGTGATTTATTAGAATTTTACTCTTGACAAATGTTGCATAGGCTATAAGCTTAGCAAAAACAGAGTTCTCTATCTGATCTATTGAGGTATCAAGAAATACCATTTTCAAACTCTGGAATGTTTAACAAAATTGCAATAATATATTGTGTAAAATAATAAAAAAAAATTTACTACTGATTTATTTGTACATGATTATAGGATACTGTGAATTCCTGTTACACACACACATAAAAAAATAAAGAATTAATATTTTGTTGTAAGAAATAAGTACCAAACAAAATACAAGGAAATAAATTATCACCAAAGAAAACATTTAGACTTTTAGAACAATTAGCACATAACAAATTTTGAAGGAATAAAATTAACCTGATCTATCCATCAGTATTTCAATTATTAACAAAAACTATCTAGTGAAAATTTATCATGAAAAAAAGAAAACCTCTATAGGATCTAATATTTTTTTATTTCTCAATAGAGTAGGTTTGATATTCCATTTGTTTCTTTTTTTTATTCACTAGACTTAAATTGTAATGAATAGCCAAAATTGATGACTTTTTCATAAAATAATTATAAGAAAAAGTAATGCTGCTAATAATATATAATAAGCAATTATAATTATATTTTATCTTTCAAAACAACAGGCATACATTATAATGTATGGTCTCTTCTGCACCCAGGAGTGTCAGCTGAATTGTTTCTGAAACTGTTACAATGTTACTATATAGCAGAGAATAATGTCTTGTTACCATAAAATGTATTAGAAATTTTACCATTTGAACTCACATTGCGTTTTTAGTTTGATGGAAAATTTACATTATATATTGCAACATTCTGAAAATATTTGGACAGAAACATAACATCAATAAATCTTTAAGTTAGGGTATATGAATGTAAAATAGACTTAGAGAAATATTTAAAAATATGCTTTTATCCTTCAAAATACATATTGTTACAAATTTAAAAATAATAATTGTATTTGTCATAAAATACCTCAGACAGATCGGAAGCACTCCCATTTTGGGCAAAAAGTGTGGTATTAAGAAGTGTTGTACGTTAAAAGCGGTTTTTCTAATAATTTGGTGACTTGATGATGTTTTGGCAAGAGACTTGGAGAGAAATAGATACTTCTGGAAATATCCATCACCTAAGTTCTAGGACCAATATTTAGTGAGATAGCCTAGAAGCTTCCAGATCCTTGGCGAAACTGGTTATTCAACTCTCAATCAACACGAACCCCGAAGCGCGGTATAACTGGTGTCAGAAGTGGGATTGAAGAGTTGATGCAGCGTGTCACAAGAAAGATGGATATGGATTTCATGAGAAGTCTTCTCGAAAAACTAGTGGAGGAGATGAAAGCTGAACAAGAGAAGATGAAAGCTGGACAGGAAGAGATGTAAAAAGAGATGAAAGCTAGACAAGAAGAGATTAAAACCGAGATGATGAAAGACATAAAATCTGGACTGGAGGAGCTTAAGAAGAACATTGTAAGTGCTAAAGAAGAATTCTCCAACATCATTCAGGAGAAGATGAATGCAATGGAAGAAAAGGTAACTTCAGTGGAAACTAAAGTTCAGGAGATAGAAGAAAACGTCGAAGAAGCATTAGACAATGTGAATAAGGATATTAAAAGCTTGAAGAAGCAAATGTCAAACAGACACGAGGAACCCAACGTGCCATTTATGCCTTCCCTAGCCCCGATTAAACTCTCAACCTTCGATGGAAAATCATCCTGGCAAGTATAGAAAGCCCAGTTTAGGATGGTAGCGGAAGCTAATGGGTGGGATCTCCGCGCGAACCCAAGTTTTGCACTTGGCGGCTTCTTTATGAGGAGACGCGGCCGACATCCTCGAGACGCTTCCGGAAGAGCAGAGGCACGATTTCCAAGCCCTATCGAGTGCGCTTGAGCTGCGGTTTGGAGAAAAGTGTACTAAAGAATGTAGTAGACTACAGTTAAAGTCCCAAAGTCTGCAAGAATTGGCTGCCGATATTCAGCGACATTTCCATTTAGCATTTTCGGACTGCCCAGCTGAGACACGTCAAGAGATGTCTCTACATCACTTCATCGATAGTGTGCGGGATCCGGAGATACAGAAAACACTTAGACTCGACGATGTCAAAGACATCGGATCTGCCCTAGTCTACGCACATAAGATAGAGGCTGCATAGCAGGCCACACGTAAAGACCGGCACTCAATCAGAGCCATCTCTGCTACTGATACGGACGATGATCTAAGAAAGCAAATTGAAGAACAGAGGTAAAAATTCCGTAGCTTAGAATTAAGTAAAGGTGGCAAAAACACAAAAATTCAGTGTTGGACTTGCGGTGCAGTCGGACACGTCCGTAGAGACATCCCGAAACCAAAAGATGGTGGAAATGATCTCCCACCACAGCAGGGAAAACTAATATGTGGCCATCTCGAGGGGCGGAGATGTCCAGAGAGTCAGAAGCCCCATTTCAAATTGTTTCACATTTCTTATGTAAGTGGCGGTGACAACGGACTTTTCGTTATGGGACATGTCAACGAAGTTCCCTGCAGAATGATAATCGATACTGAAGCCAACGTAACTATCATTAGGACAGATTTGGCTCGCAAACTTGGTGAGAAACTCATCTGGACGTTGCCCTGCATTACCCTCCAAACTGTGACAGGTGATAAGATTAAAGTGCATGGAAAAGTCAATCTAAACATTGCATTTGGTAATGCCAGTTACTATCATATGGCATATGTCGCCGATATAAATGACGAATTTATTCTTGGATTGGATTTCCTCAAAGAAAACCATTTCAAGTTAGATTTTAAAAATAATGAACTACACTCAAGTTCTGAAGACGTAGCGATTTTTAAGACGAAATATCCAGATATTAAAAACTGCCAATATTGTTCTAGAGTAGAAAAGAACTATCAATTAGTAAATCCTTCGGTATGCCAAGTTACTGTTTCACCGCCATCGAAACCAGATCCAGGGAGTGATAAAGGACTTGGTGAAGCCGAAAAAGAAGACCCAGATATAAATCCAATTTTTGAATTAAAAGAATCTTCCAGTGTGAGACCAAGTTGGCAGAACATCTCCACTTACAGTCCTGCTACTAAACAATATTGGGCTCTTTGGGGATTCAATCCATATTAGAAATGGCGTGTTATACAGGAAATGGGAGTCCGATGATGGACATAAATTCAAATGGCAGCTTGTTCTTCCAAAATCAAGAATTTCAGATGTTTTGAAAGAATTGCATAGTAGCTCAACTGGAGGCCACTTCGGAGTAATGAAGACTCTACAGAAAGTTCGAGAACGCTTCTATTGGAGCAAAACTGGACAGGATGTAGAGAAATGGTGCCAATCTTGTGATGACTGTGCGGCACGTAAGGGACCGAAGAAACGTAGCCGAGGAAGGTTGCAACGGTACAACGTAGGAGCACCTTTTGAGCGAATATCATTGGACATTTTAGGTCCTTTACCACGATCTTCAAATGGCAACAAATACATCCTGGTTGTCATGGACTACTTTACTAAGTGGCCTGAAGCGTTTTCAATCCCCGATCAAGAAACGGCTACAGTAGCAGAGGTTCTAGTGCAGCAATGGATTTCCAGATTCGTCACACCCTTACAAATTCATTCAGATCAAGGGACAAATTTCACCTCTGCTGTGTTTAAAAGAATGTGTCAAATTCTCGGAATAGACAAGACGCAGACCATGCCATTACACCCGCAATCGGACGGCATGGTAGAGAGGTTTAACCGAACCATCTTGAATAATCTCTCACTTATGGTTTCCAGAAATCAGTAAGATTGGGATTTGAAGCTACCCGCTATTTCTGCTTGCATATCGCAGTGCTGTCCATGAGACTATCGGATATACTCCATCACAAATGCTCTTTAGTCGCGAGCTTCGTCTCTCTTGTGATCTTCAGTTTGGTCGCCCACCGGATACATCTTCATCGCCAGAGGAATACCTTTGAGACCTTCAGGCACGTCTTGAAGATGTCCATAACTTCGCTCGAGACCGAAAAAATGAAGACAAGGTATGACACAAGAGTGACAGGACATGAATTTCAGGAAGGTGACAAAGTTTGGTTGTGGAACCAGATTCAGGACTTTCTCCAAAGTTGCAAGCCAACTGGGAAGGCCCCTACACAGTCCTAAAAAGACTGGTCGACGTCATGGTTCGTATAAGGAAATCATCTTCGAAACCAAAGGTAGTACATTACGATAAGGAGCTAATGTAAAAATTTGTAGACCATAGTCTCTTTGTAAATAGTATAGATAATTTTAATATTTTCTAAATTTTTTTTTTTATTTGTTTTTGTACATAATGTGTTCTGTATCCTCTTAAAATGTAAATTCTTTTATATTAAATTTGGCCTCCTATCAGGGGATTGGGATTGTTCTGCCCGGGACGTGCAGTCCTTGAGAGGGGGGTAATGCTACAAATTTAAAAATAATAATTGTATTTGTCATAGAATACCTCAGACAGATCGGAAATACTCACATTTTGGACAAAAATTGCGGTATTTAGAAGCGTTGTACGTTAAAAAAGCGGTTTTTCTAATAATTTGGTGACTTGGTGATGTTTTGGCGACTTGGCAAGAAATAAATACTTCTGGAAACATCCATCACCTAAGCTCTAGGACCAATATTTGGCAAGATAGCCTAGAAGCTTTCAGAACATTGGCGAAACAAGTAGATTTCTTCACCAAGTCAGGTATAAATACCGCAGCCCGACATAGGAGTTAGTTTTTTCAGTTTTGTGAAGACGATTAGTCGTGACTATATAAGGTGTCTAGAAGGCTAGAGAAGCTGTCTGAGGTATTTAAGACCTTTGTGCTGTTTCTTATAGTATCTGACGAATTGTGCTGTATTAATTGTGATTGTTACAGCTGGAATTTTTACGAATAAAAGTCTTGTGTACATTAACAGGTTGTTTTATTCAACTCTCAATCAACACGAACCCCGAAGCGCGGTACAATATTTTCTCATATAAATCTGGTGTTTTTGATGGTATATTAAAGAAGATATCTGCTCAGAGAATTGACTGAGGTGATTGCAAGTTTTCTACAAGAAAAGATTACTGTAAAAAATCCTAATTTCATAATTTTTATAAATTTCTAGAAATTTATTGATTGCTTAAATTATATATCGCTTTCAATATCTACTCAAAGATTCACAATTCAATAGGCTAAAATTAAATTTAGTAAACAAAAATTTTCAAACAGTATTACCACTTATATTCATATAGACATAGAATTAAGAATAGAAATATTCAAAAAGAACTGAGCACTATAGGTACAATACAATAGTTCTCTTGTACTGCACCCAAAATAGGAAGTTATTAATATAACTGACAAAGCTCAGTAAGCATTTCACAGGAATATCAAGTTCTCAAGATTCAAATTGTTTCATCTAAGCATGGTAAAACGTTCTCTTGTGAATGATATGCAGTTTCTTCCATTTACAGATATCCTCTAGTTTGCTACCTTCATTATGTTCAATGTTGGTTGATTGGGTTTTGTGTCGCAAGGTGTTAAAAGGACAAGCTGCACCAAAAAATTTAATTTTTATAAGCAAAACCCACACTCAATGTTAAAAAACAAAAATAAGTGTATATGAATCCATTAAAATCTAAATGAGCATAATTTAAATAAATATTAATAAATTTAATTTAAAATTTAAAGTAAAATTTAAATAAATTGTAGAAATTTAATCGCCTTTAAAAAGGCAAAAAGGTTTCTGTGGGGTGGTTCCCCTAACTAATCAGTTTTAAAAAATTATAAACATTGATGGTTAAAGTAATGACATGAAATTAAAATATGATAAATTGCATATTGTTTAACACACGTTTCACACCATGGCTTTAATTCACTTAGAAATAGAGGTCCGTGTGAAACGTGTTCAATATGAAGGCGAGTTAATCTATATCTTCAAGAGCACAGTGTCCAGTGAGAATTCCTAATGCTGTCTTTAAACATCTTAATTGATGCTTTAGTGTATTAATGAATCTCATGCAAACAGATTTCCCTTAAAAATAAACATGGCGTAGGAAAAGAAATTTATTTTATAGAGCATTCTCTTTGAACATAAAATTCAGGATTCTCACAAAAATAAAAAAATTTATTTCTTTAACTATGTCTTTGTTTTCTGTGCAATTTGTTTTGAAAATGTTTTTGTAATGAATATTCTTAAATATAAAATGTCTGTTTTTACAGGTCTATCAGATGTTGAACTACATTTTATTTTAATACTGAAACTCAAAATGTTATAATATTTTAATGTAATTTACTAATTTTATGAAAAAATGTTTTGTTTCGTGTTATCTTGATTGATTTCTACTTTTTGCACTCCACAATTAAAAGAAAATATTTCTATGATTTTATTTTCAACCACTTAATTTTTAAAAAAATTCATTAAAGCAATCCATAATATAAAAGAGTTAGAAAATATATAAAACGAGAAGAAATACTATTGTAGTTCAGGTTATAATAGCAAAAACCTGATATTGGCAATAGAAAATACTATTTTCCTGCATCATATTTGTAATGCTCATGCAATAAACATGAATAAAAATAAAACATTTATATAAATTTATTATAAATATAAGTTCAGGTAATTTTTATCAATTTTCTGTGAGTGTAAGTTCAAATGATTAGACTTTCCATGACACAATCAACTATTATTAAAACAATGTTATGTAAAATAAATGTCCTGACAGTTTACAATCTTGATTTTCTATGTTAGGTGTGGGCATTTTAACAGTTTGAGCGCGGAAGAGTTTTCTTATATATAAACATAAGAGAAGTGTGATAGCGCTTTGCCGCACTCTCTCTCAAACTGTTAATAAACCATCTTGAAAATAATAAAATAACAGTAAAACAATTGTATTTTGTTCTATTTCTAGTATGCTAACACACACACAAACACTTTAATTCTAAAATAAATTATTTAATTCTTTAAATAATAATCTCATGTTTTCATAGTAGAATCATAATAAAGCTTTTACATAAGTATAAAGGAATTGCATTATTATTGAATATTTAAATAACTAGTATAGTTAAAAATTACAATTTCAAACAACGATTATTGCTTACTTTTAAAATTAAACATGATGACAACTTTTAAGATTTCTCATTAAAACAATTATTTTGGCAAGAATAAAAAATTAAGGTAGAAAATATATGAACTAGAATAAAAAATCTTAATTGTTTCCCCATTTTTTTTTTTTTTTTTTTTTTTTATAAAATTCCTAATAATTTTTTTCTAACAAACTTTGCCTATATACAAAATTAACAAATATTGGTTGAACTACTCAAGTATCTTTCAAAAGCAAAGGCATAAAATAATCAATTCTCAATATTATCTCCTATACACCCACGACTAATTGTAATTGGCAAATTACTATGTGACAAGAATTAATGTTTATGCAGCAGAAATATCAAGTAATAAAAGTCAATTACTATAATTTTATTCAAAAAAATAAATTTACATAAACAAAGCAAAAATAATTCATATCTATGACAAATAATACTGAAAAAATAATGTGTGATTAAAAGTTTTTAAATAAAAAGTAGCAAAAAGCATTTAAATACCTATTACAGTTCATTTTTACTTAATTTATAAACATATATTTATAAATATATATATATTTTTAGAAATGTGTAACTAAAGTCATTGTAAGAAATATTATAATACAGATAAAACTTATATCTTTTACAAAGAAATTATATACATGACTGTAATGATTTCATATTGAATTTATACTTAAAATGTTTATTCCTTCTTTTTTTTTTTTAAATACAAAGAATTCAAATGCCTCTCCTACACATACATTCAAATATTAGAAATGCAGTTTGAAAATACAGTAGTACCAAGTATTAAAACTACTTTAAAATATTATTACAAAATATAAATAAATTAAACACATATTTTTATTTTTAAAATCTATTAGAGATTATCTCTTATATGCCAATTAAACAAACAACTTTTCTTTCATGAGAAAACAATATTTGAAATAATTTTTGAAAGGAGCTTTAAATTTATATTCCTTGAATAGTAAATAAAATTTAACAGTCTAAAAATACTTGTTTTTAACATACAGTTTAATAATAATTTATATTTATAAAAAGTTTTCAATTTAGTGTAAATGAAAATATTTTAAATATAACTTATAAAAACAAACAATAAAAACTTTACACTCTGAATTTATTTCACAAAAATATTTACAATATGAATAAATTTAAATACAATCTTAAAAATTTTTACCTGTGACCCCAACAATTCTATATAAATTTTTATTAACTCCTTTTGTTATTTTCATAAAAAAAGCTTTTGTTGTATTGACAGAACAGAAGAATACTACTGTATTAAAATTGAACATTCATTTCTTTAATATACGTTTGATCTGTCTATTTTGGTATTCCAAAGTTTCATCTGCCTTATCTGCTTTATTATGAATGGTATCAATCATCTGATTTTGAGTTTCAATCTCTTCATTCAGACCAATTGCTAAATTCTTTAATCGCCCAAGTCCCATAGACATGAATTCTACAGAATAAAATTTCATAGTTACAGCATTATAATGCTGATAAAATAATATTCAATAGTGTTTTATTGCAGCATAATAACTAACTTAAAAGTAGAACCAGTTTTTTAAAAAATTTATAATTATAGTTGTATATGTGACAAATGTAAAAGAATTAACTAACATAAATGTTTAGAATAATAAATATTATATTTGATATATTTCTAACAAACATACTGTTTTAGTTTTCATTATTAAAATTTATTTAATAAATTTTATACATTACAATTAATAAGTTTTTATAGAACAATAAATTATTCTGTTAATTATCCAAACAATATGAAGTTTTAAGAGCCTAGGGAGAAATGTGATACAAGATTTACACAAAATATTTAATTTATGTGATGATATAAATAAAAAGATTACATTGTATTATCATTTATACATTTAATATTAAAATAAGAACTATCAATTTCATTTCTTTTGAAAAAGTTATAATTAAAGTAATTATAGATCCTTATTTTCTTTTTTTAAAAAAATATAATAACTACTGTAATACAATTAAGATACATTTTTACACAGCAAACAGAATAAATAATCAAATTAATGTATATGAAAATAAAATATTTTTTTAAAAACCATGTTGCATAAGCCCTCACGTTTATCTATGTTGCTTACTTATCCTTTTAGCCTTCACTTATGTATGTATAAATTTCATGATTGCAGATAATATATTTCATGGATGTAGTTGAAAAACAAATCCACTTTTTATACTAAGCAACTTTCTTTGGAATTACAGTTAATTTTTATTATTAAACATGATTAAAATAATTCTGAATCATTTTTATTCTTCTAATTAATTCATTTACTCACATCTATAAATTAAGGGTAATGCTGGAACCAGCAAATAAAGATGTAGAAATAAATTTGATACACTTGGTTTGCTCTTTCTTTAGATTTATATTGAAGCAGAAGCTATTATTTATATATAAAAAGATTCAAAATTACAGGTCAGTGGAAAGATTATTCCAGACTTTTATCTAAGGGAAACCTAAATACTTATGTTAATAGTCATCTTTTCATTAGTATTCCACTCATTGCATGATTTAAAATATGCTTTTGATAAGCTTTATGAAATTAAATTTCTTTTAAAGGATTGAAAAAATTTTGTCATCAAGTGAAAATTGTACAAAAATGGATTCCAATACTGAGACTGGTATTTGTGTAAGACTGATAGTTTCTTTTATGAAAGAATGCAACTGTATACTAAACAAAAGTATTTGTCTTTCTCATATGCAGAAGAACATGTTTGTATAGAGACTACTTTTGTAAGAGAAATCATTTGTTCTGACAACCAAGCTGCATGACTGGCTATACAGAAATCTATTTTAATATCCATTCTTAATTGGTAGTATGATCTTGCTTGGGGCAAATTAACTAACTATATTTTTTTCAGCTGAACTTTTGTGCCTCTGACAATGAGTTAGCTAATGAGTTGGTAAGGGATGGATCAACAAATTTTTAGTTGAACCAGAAACAGCCCAGTGTATGTCAAAGGCTGAAATATACAGAATATTTGTACTATTCTACAATCCCTTTCTGTATACAGAGACTAACTGCATCAGATTTCTGAACCACTAAAAACATTTATTGTACAATAAAAGTCAAATTTAGGGAACCTTAAATAGAAAACAAAAGTGTTTTCAATTGCTAGCTTAAGCTGGGAAGGAGATGAGCACATGAATGAATAACCAATATACTTTCATTTCAAAATAAAATTATAGACTTTAATTTAAAAAAAAAAAAATACATTGTTTAGTTGATTAATTTCAAGGACCTCAATCTTAGTTCAGAAACTAAAATTCTACAAGTCCTTGATGTTATGATTTGCTTCTTTTTGAAGTGCAAAAGACTGGGCATTGAAAAAAATCCAAATATACACATACAAAATATAATTATCATTTTTAACATGTATCTCTGAAGTTAATGCTATGGAACTGTCATCTGGATTAGTACTTTTCTAAATTGAAGATTAAGAACCAGAAGTCAACATGAGAATTCTGCACTTTATCAGAATTTTGCAGTCACTTAAATAGTCAATAGCAAAATATCAATTTTGACCTATGAATTTGCACTGTTAAAAAAATCACAAGCTGAATTTAATAAGTATAAATTATGTACAGTTGATTTTATATTTTATGAATTTCTTAAATTGTGTAATAAACTCTAAATATATATATATATATATATATATATATATATATATATATATATATATATATATATATATATATATATATATATATATATGGAATATGAAGAATGCATTTGCTATCAGAATAAATTTTTTAGATTAATTTTAAGACTAGAACTTACAGATGAGAAATACTTAAAATATAAGCCTTAATTTAACCCTTTGTATTGATGATTGATTGGTTGGTTGGGTTTTGTGGCGCAAGGTCCAAAGAGGACAAGCTGCGCCAAAAATTAAGCTTTAAAAAAAATTGATCTTTGTATTGATGAATTCCATTTATTATTATTATTATTATTGTTTTTTTTTTACACAAATTTATATAAATTTGTTTTTAAAAAATATGAAACTAATTATAGGTATATAGGTTTAACTATTAATATAGTAGTAAAATTCATGATAATTTTTTTATGAAAATATATAAATGAAATACCTAAGTTTTGATCTAATTTTTCTTCAACATTACTTGCACCCATCTTAGCTGTTGGAGAAGTAACTTTACCAGATTTAAAAGTATCGGATTCATCATAAGGTAAATCACGTACACGTAAAGCAGGATGGGTAGCTTCATTTAATCTAGTATCTGCTTTAAGGGTATCAATTTTATCCTGCAGACCACTAGAATGTTTTCGAGGTTGAGACACATCAACAGGCATTTTTATTGAAAAATCTTCACTCCCACTTTTTGAAAAATAATTTTTAATTCCACCAAAAATACTCTGAAACATAAACAGGAAAAATATAATAAAAGTTAATTTACTTAGATAATAATAAGTGTATAAAAAGTTTTTAACTTAGAAATTTTTTATAAATTTAAATTAATTTACTCTGAATTTTTAATATCACTGGTATAGCATGTTTTTCAAAGCTGACAAAATTGGAAGCTAAGTCTGGTATACAGAGAAGATGTACACAAACATTTAATTTTTCTTCAACAAATGATGCATGAAAATTTACTATCCAATAAAATAATGCTTATTACTTTTTTTCCCAAATAGATACATTATAAGCTAACCTTTGCATCCAGATTATAATATTCACCAGTAAGTTTTTTTTTACTCATAATATTTGAAAATATTTGCATAACTTTTTTTGCATTTAAAGTTGCTTTTGGTTAAATGAAATGCTTGAATTAACTTTCATTAATTGCTTCAATTTGTTTTATAATTATAAACCTACTTTTTGATTTTCCCTTATTAACACAAACATTTGTTTGTATTAAACAACCTAAAAGATCCTTCTATCAAAGATATTATTCCTTTTTTTTAAATTGATTATATTTTTAATCTTTTTTAAAGGTATAATCAATTTTTAATCATTAGTCAGCAAAAGTACAAAATTATTCTTCTAATATTTGAAAAAATTAGAAAAATTCAATTAATTATATCAGAAAGTTCACTCTAAAGTGTATTTGAAAATCCTTAAGCATAGCATTGATGATGTTTTTTAAATTTTTGTCACAGAATATTTATCATCTTCATTTGACAAAAATTGAAAATTTAAACTAATATAAGATTTTTAATGAAAAATAATTGTACAAATCTGAAATTATCATTCAGGTGGAAATTTTTTTTTTTTTTTTTTTTTTTTTTTTTTACGAAAACATGAATATTTTTTGAGATTAATGCTTTAAACATAATATAAAAAGAAGTAATATAAGACTTCTATTTCAACTTTTGTCAGCATTTTAATATTATCAACAAATATTGGATTAGTTTAAAAAAATATTTAAAACCTATCCATTGGTTAACATAATAAAACTAACTATAATTACACTAATGGCTATTAAAATTGCTACATCACGAAGAAACGCAGATAACAAAATGATATTTATTGGACAAATATATTACCCTAGAAATAACAAGTGATTAAATTTTCAAAAAATTTGGCTGGATTGATCCTGAGAAATCAGTACCCAGAACAACCATCTCTGGCAGTAATAACAGCAGTTATATGCCTGGGCATTGAGTCAAACAGAGATTGGATTGCGTGTACAGGTACAGATGCCCATGCAACTTCAACCGTAGTGAATAGCATTAGCAACTGCCCATGCAACTTCAACACGATGCCACAGTTCATCAACCGTAGTGAATAGCGTTAGGTGACGAGCCAGTCGCCATTCCATTGACCAGATTGACCAGACCAACCATTGACAACCATTGACCAGACCTTTTTGTATTGGTGAAAGATCTGGAGAACGTGCTGGCCACGGCAACAGCCGAACATGTTCCGTATCTAGGAAGGTCCGTACAATACCGCCAACATGCGGTCGGGCATTATCCTGCTGGAACGTAGGGTTTTGCAGGGCTCGAAAGGATAGAGCCACGGGTCGTAACACACCAGAAATGTAACGTGCACTGTTCAAAGCACTGTCAATGCGAACAAGAGGTGACCGAGACGTGTATCCAATGGCACCCAATACCATAACGCCAGGTGATGGGCCAGTATGACGATGACGAATGCACGCTGCCAGTGTGCGTTCACCACGATGCCGCCAAACACGGATGTGACCATCATGATGCTGTACACAGAACCTGCATTCATCTGAAAAGATGACGTCTCGCCATTCGTGCACCCAGGTTCGTCGTTGATCACACCATTGAAGGCGCTCTTGTCTATGACGCAGCGTCAAGGGAAGCCGCAACCATGGTCTCCGAGCTGAGAGTCCATGCAGCTGCAAACGTCGTCAAACTGTTCGGGCAGACACTTGTTGTCTTCCAAACGACCTCGTTTCTTGACTCACGGCTCGTGACGTAATTGCACGATCCATTACGGCCATGCGGATAATATGCCTGTCTTCTCAGCTGCTAGTGATAGAAGGCCGTTGAGATCCTACATGGCGTTCCGTATTATCATCCTGAACCCATCGGTTCCATATTCTGATATCAGTCATTGGATCTCAACCGACGTGAGCAGCAATACTGCGATAAGATAAACCGCAATCCGGGTACGCTACAATTTGACCTTTATCAAAGTCAGAAACGTGCTGGTATGCATTTCTCCTTCTTACACGAGGCACCACAACAACTTTTCACCAGGCAACAACGTTCAAATGCAATTTGTGTATGAGGAACCGGCTGAACAATTTCCTCATTTAAACACAGTGTAGGTGCCGCTACTGGCGCCTGCTTTGTCTGAATGCGCTGAAAAGCCAATCATTTGCATATCACAGCACCTTCTTCCTTTCGTATAAATTTCACGTCTGTAGCATGTCGCCTTCTTGGTGTAGCAATTTTAATGGCCAGTAGTGTATTTGGAAAATTAAAGTAAAAATGTCTCTTTGATTGTAACAAAAAATTAAAATTTTATTATACTTCCAAGATATATTTAAATATTTGCACTTTTTTAAATAAAATAACTTTTAATAATTAATATAATAATTAAAAGACAGCTACATTTTTTAAGACATCTGAATACTTATTAACAAATTACTTAATGATTATATGGTTTGTAATAAAGGATTTATTTAATTTTTAAGCTTTTTATCTTTAATCCAGCTCAATATTTTTGACTTAGTTTAAGTATGCAGAGAATAAAAAATAATAATTTTAATATTTAAAGAAAATACAATCCTATATTTAAAAGTTAATATTTTGAATTGCAATAATATTATACACTGCCAAAACAATTAAAGGATGTTGTAAGTTTTATATAAAATAAAGACATTAGGGAAATGTTTTTGCCGAAAATAGAAGAAGAGAATCACAAATGCAATTTTTATTTATTTTTTTTTTGATTTTCAAAGTGTGGAGTATGCTAATTTTGAGTTCGACGTCAAAAACGTCACTTCAGCGGCAGTGAATGAAATTTGACTTTCAAATAAATAAAAGACAAGGATGATCGGCATTCAGTGACTGCCATGTTTCGATGAGTACGATGTCTCAGCGAAGTCATTTAACCAATTCAGAAGATTGCAGAGTTGTTGGTAGGTTAGAACAGGGCCAAACTCAAGCCGAAGTAGCGCAAGCCATTGGAGTGTCACAAAGTGTGATTTGCAGGATCTGGAAGTGCAGGTCGAAGACCAGGACAAGGTCATAGGCGGGCTACAACGCCCAAGGAAGATAGTTATTTAGTGTTAACGGCTCGGAGACACCGAAATATAAACGCTACTCTTCTCCAACAACACGTTTGCTCGGCTACTGACACCACGGTTTCAACTCCGACTGTCCAAAACTGGCTCCATGGTGTATGTCTGTATGCTTGCCAACAATGGTATGTGTTAAACTAACATCAAGGCATCGTCGCGCAGGGAGGGGGCAACAGAGCATGGGAACTGGAGGAGAAATGAATGGGGGAATGCTCTTTTTCTGATGAGTCCCGTTTCTCTGTTCATCCTGATAATAGGCGTATTTTCATTTGGAGGGACTGTGACAGTAGGAATAATCCTGCGTTCGTGCACGAAAGTGTCAGATTTGGCGGTGGGGGAGTGTTGGTTATGGTAGCATTGCCATTGAAGGGCCCTCAGACCTATTGTAGTCCCTTACGCTGCAGCAATCGGAGATGACTTCCCCCGAATGGTGAGATGTCTGCCATTCGTGGCCGAATGGTTCTGTGTACAGCATCATGATGCTGTACACAGAACCTGGATTCATCTGAAAAGATGACATCTCACCATTTGTGCGCCCAGGTTAGTCGTTGATCACAGCATTGAAAGTGCTCTTGTCTATGAAGCAGCGTCAAGGGAAGCCGTAGCCATGGTCTCCGAGCTGAGAGTCCAAGCTGCTGCAAATCCACGTTTCTTGACTCACGGCTCATGACCTGGTTGCACGATCCATTACGGCCATGCAGATAATATGCCTGTCTTCTCAGCTGCTAGTGATAGGTGGCCGTTGAGATCCCGCACGGCATTCCGTATTACCGTCCTGAACCCATCGATTCCATATTCTGCTAACAGTCATTGAATTTCGACCGACGTGAGCAGCAATACTGCGATAAGATAAACCGTAATCCCGGTATGCTACAATTCGACCTTTATCAAAGTCAGAAACGTGCTGGTACGCATTTCTCCTTCTTACACGAGGCATCACAACAACTTTTCACCAGGCAACAATGTTCAAATGCAATTTGTGTATGAGGAACCGGCTGAACAATTTCCTCATTTAAACACAGTGTAGGTGTCGCTACTGGCGCCTGCTTTGTCTGAATGCGCTGAAAAGCTAATCATTTGCATATCACAGCACCTTCTTCCTTTCGTATAAATTTCACGTCTGTAGCATGTCGCCTTCTTGGTGTAGCAATTTTAATGGCCAGTAGTGTATAAATTTAATAAACTATATAAAAAACTAAAATAACAGATTTAAATATATTAAAATGTAGGCAAATTAATTAATTATACCTTTAATTAATTATTTAATTACATAAGCAATTTAATTAAATGCATGTATAAAAAATTTATATTAAACTTTAAATGTTATTCAAAAAATCTTGCTGCTAAAACATTTAAAGACATTCAGTAAATATATGAATTAATTTGAGAATTTTTCAGAATCACCTTGTAAATGGAAAAGCAAGTATATTATTGTAATATTTATATAAAAATTTAATGTAGAAATATCTATAAGAAAATAGGAAAAATTAGATTAAAAAAAAAAAAGTTTACAAAATATCAAAACTTTTTATATATAAATGTTACAAAATGTATTATGTATAAATGTTTAAAAAGGAAAACAATTAATAAATACAATTCAACGTAATTATTCAATTCTTGTAATTTTATGATAATTCAATTTATAATTGAAGTTATCTCTTTAGGAAAAAGATTTGTTAAAATTTCTCAAAACAAGAAACTAATTCACTAGAAATAAGATAAAAATTTTTAAGTTATTTCAAAAATTAACTTACAATAAATTGTTGTAAAAAGGAATATTGTTTAATTTTAAGAATGTTCCAGCATAGCACTCAGATAGCAGTTAAAAATATTCATTAAAAATGATAGAATTTTAATCAATTTACTTTTTTTTTATAAAACACATAAAATTTATAATAATTGTTATTATTAATAAAATTTTTACCTTTAAAGAATTGATATGTTTCTGACTGGTACGCATAGTGCTATTAATAAGATCTAAGTTTTCTTCAATATTTTCAAGCTGCTCTCGTTGTCTCACTAACTCCTGAAGAAAAAAATAAATATTATATATAGTCCTATGTACATTTTGAAAGTGAATAAAAGGTTTCTTTTCCATTTTTCTTTTTATTTTGTTATTTTTTGTGGGATTTTTAAACGTTAGGATTATAATAAAAATGACATAACAGTCAGTCAAAGTAACAACCATTTATTTGGTAGTTTTCTATTGTAAAAAATTGGGTTGTCTGACAGCTTTTGCAAACTTTGACCAAAGAGACCTTTAACATGTATCAAAAAGAAATATGTAAATAACAATAAATATAATCAACAATATAATGATAAAAAGAAAAATATACTAAAATTTAAGAAATATATTGATGTTTTCACATTAGTCACATGCTATAAGGAAATGTCAAAAAGTTTGTTTCAATTAATATAAAATTACTGTATATGTTAACATATTTTTGTTTCATAGTTAAAATCTTGTCCTATAACAAATTTATTAATTTTTCAAAAGAAAGGAATTTTCCACTTAGATCATCACTATCTAGGTGAATAATCATAATTAATAAAAAGTATCTATTACTATCATTTAGAAAATTCATTTGAAAAGCATTATATTTACAGCTAAAATTATAATGGCTTCAATGAAATTTAAGATGTTCCTGGAATTTGATTCTTTCTCCATTATTTGATAAGATGTAATAATATATATATATATATATATATATATATATATATATATATATATATATTATATATATATAATTTTACAATATTATATTCACAATTTAGGTTTTCTATAGGTGTTTATTATTGTTTAAAAGGCACTTTAAAATGCAGCTTTTCAATTATTTTATTCCTAGAACAGTATTGAAAACTCTTTAGAAATATTCTTCAGAAAAGATTGTTTTTATAGTAAATATACATTTAAGCAAAGTATAAGGACATTCAGAGACATTACACTGAAATGGTTAATTAGATTATTATTTCTATAATATTTTGTTGACTTACATTTATATGTGTATACTATATAATAATGTTATATGATTATTTTGTGTTTATAATATGTTACATTGTGTAATGGCCGTCTGTATGAGATTCAAAATTTTCTGTACATTTATTCTTTACATACAAATTAGCCATTTAAAATAATATCAAAAGCATTTGACCAAATCCTAGGAGCCAGTATGATGATTAATATGCCAAACTGTGGTTTACTGCACCAGAATGTATTCTTGGGATTTTATTATCTAATCTGATGTCATAATGCTCAAGATTTGTTGTTGTTTTGGTAAACCTTGAGGCATTTTTCACTTACTGTTGAAATTTAAGTGCCTGGTTTGAATTAAGTTACTGGTGAAATTAAAGTTTTTTCATTTTAGAAGTATATTATAAACTAAAATTTATGTAACTTAAGTTATATTATGTTTTGCAAACGTATGTCAAATTGAAAAATTTGAATTTTCAGCATTGGTATATAGGAAGTGAAAAGCCTGGATAGTGATAGATTGAATGTGTTTCTTTAATTCTGCAAGTGATGATTAGGCGAGTACTTTTACTTGTGTTATTCGATTAAAATTGCAGTTAAATGTAATGATTTATGTAGTTTATTGAGGATCATGCAGAAATATTTGACACATAGATTTGGGTTTACTGTGAATTGTAATGCTTAAACTAGAGTTTTCATAGAAATAACATTTAATATAATTAAACTTAAATTTTTTATTAAACATGTTTGTTATTGATGTGTTGTTTCCAAGGTAGATATTGTTTATGCTGATGTTTTTATGGTGGGTGGCCACCACCTGATTAACTGAACTCTGGGTTTTCATAAAAACATGTCATATTCATGTTACTAATTTAGTATATTGCCCAGTTGTTTCCTGCTCTTGACTGTAATATTTAGTTTATACTTGTTTTTTTAATAAGTAATATTTGTGGAACTAGCTTCTAGTTATTAGTTTTGTAATATTTTAACTAGATATTTTTTTTATAAGAAATTATAAACAAGTATTCAAAATTTTGATATTTGAAATCTAAAATCCAAAAGATTACAATTTCTACAGTTCAAGTAACAGCTTGATCAGGATTTTGAAAATTGTATATTGCACGAGGTGAT
Source organism: Latrodectus geometricus (assembly GCA_026290005.1). Lineage (NCBI taxonomy): Eukaryota > Metazoa > Arthropoda > Arachnida > Araneae > Theridiidae > Latrodectus > Latrodectus geometricus. Next base: position 187,132 of record JAPDSC010084316.1, on the reverse strand, counting down.
CTAATTTAGGTTAGCAAGATAACTCTGCAGCATTTGACACAAAAATTTGAAATTGCGCTAAACTTATAACAGCTTGTAAGATTTTACTGATCATTTTAGTTTTTCTACCTTGCCAACTATTTTGATGACAAAAAAAAATTAGGAAAAAGTGAGCATTATAGTTAAGTGTAGCGACATTTGCCGACTATTTTCCTGTCAAGTTGAGAAGAACATAAGTATTGGAATTCGGTTAGCAACTCTAATGAGCCTCAACTGGTTCTTTCTCACTGATAGCAACTATATAAGAAGTTGGAAATTAAAAAAATTTTTTTTAAATCACCAACTTTAACAGCATATAATCAACATTTATGTATTAAAAAAATTTGAAATATTTTTAACAAAAATTAAAAAAAAGAATATGCTACAAGAAAGGAAATGATGGGTGTAAATTATGTAATATTATAATAAATGAAAAATGAATTACCATAATTAAAATCATAATTTATACTTCTGCTTATGTATAAAATAAGGAATTTGTGGATTGGTAAATAAGTATTTATAATGAGATACAATTTTAGATAGAATTCTGTAAGTTATTAGAATGAGTATTTGATTTCATTTATATATCACATAATAAAAAATACATATAAATAATTCCATCAGCCATTTCTGCTAAAAATACATGTCTTTAAATGATACAACTTAGTGCTATTTAAGTTAAAAGTAAATATCATTTTTATCATATAAGCAAAAAGCATATATATAAGCATTATAAATTATTCAATTTTAAAACCTTCATCTCAATGAATGATATTAAGAATTTGACAAAAAAAATTTTAAAGTGAATATTTAAATGGGGTGCATAATGTAATTATAAATCAAGTTGGCTATCTGGCAAGACTCTTTTATTGTAATTAATATCATAAGGAGAGAATATGATTTGTCTACAATAATTTGCTTATGTATTTGAAAAACTGGACATACTTAATAATTTGTTAAATATGATAACGAAAAAATTTGCAATCATGTTGACTAAAATAATCAAATTGGACAATAATAAAATTTAAATTTTAACATAAACAAATATGTAATGAAAACAGTTTAAAGTTAATATTTGTCATATGACAATTCTAAGGCCCTGTTTTAATTTGATGAATTGGCTCCATTAAAGTAACTTGCCAATATCAACCTTTATTTAGAAACAGTAAAAAATTTACCAAATTTTACTACATTTGGCTGTTTTACTCTTGGTAATTTGTAAGCATAATATCCATTTTAGCCAAAAATTAAGTAATAAAAAACTAAATTTTTTTAACAATTTACAAGATTATATTCTGACAACCAAATGATAATATGATCTCTAGATCAGTTTTTAAATTTAGTACATGTGAGAGTACCATTTTACTATGCAAAATTTAGCAAACAGTAATTCTTACTTTAAAGTGGGTGACTAAACCTTCTGCCAACAAGTTGGATTGATAACCTTTTTTTAATTAGACTTAAGTCAGTATTAGGTATTAGGTATCTCAAAAGAATCGGATCAGAGAATATGCTTTTTAAAATTAACATTTAAAAATTTGATGTAATAACAATAAAAAATAACACTATTAGAGCATATTTGTTTTAGTTAATGAAGTTGTTGAAGGTTCATTCAAGCTATTTAAAAGGAATAGCAAAACACATTATAGAAGACATTGCATTTTTTATAACTTCCCTAGCATGTAAGTTACAGATGATCCTATTTATTAAGCATGTTTATATACTACGAAAACCTTATTATATATTCAAAACAAATATGAACATTTTTAAAAGAAAATATTTGAACACTTAGGTCAATAAATAATTGAAGCTTTCAAATTGTAGGATATCCCTATCAAATACTTGCTATATTTCACTTCAGCTATTTATCAATTAAGTGCTTTTTTTTTTTTTTGTTACAATACTATCATATCTACTATAGCTTTATTTCAGTACTACTATCAATAAAATGCTATTAAGCACCTTTCTTTTTGTTACAGTAAAATAAGCTTTTGGGCCCCAATGCCAGACAATTTGAGACACTGATCTATAAACAATTATAAGGGATAATATGTAAATTCCAACTTCTACAAATTAAGCTTCAAACAAATAAATAAGTGAGGAAATAATAAATTAATATGAGTTTTTTAATAATGAAAGTAACAATACAATTTAACTTCCATAAATAAAACAGATAAACTTTTCACTCAAATTAATAATTTTAAAAAGTTTTTTTTAAGTTACTAGTTTGAATGATTTTTTTCCCCTACCTGGAAATTTATCTTTAGACATAATGTGCAAAACAATCATTATCAAAATATTTAAATAAATCATACTTTATTTTATTTTACTCACTTTTGTATCTGCACTATAGTTTTCAAAACTAATGAAATTAGATCATTTTCCTATTATTGGATTTTTAATACGAACCTCAGCAGTAAGAATTCCAACTTGCTCAGATTCATGAAGTAATCCAAGAGAATTATTGGTACTTTGCAAAGTTCGTTCTTCAATCCGTCGTCGTTCTTCAAGTAACTGTCTTCTCTTATCTTCCCATTCATTTTGCTCTCTTTTAACACTGTCCGTTTCTAGCATATATCCAGCGGTTCCCTGTCGTGGATGATTAAGAAATTCAAAATCATCTACTTCATCATCATCATCTAAGAAAGGATTTGAAGAGGTTCGCTCTTTCGCCATAATCCTAAAATAATATATTCCTCTGACACTCGTACAAATTTCCGACTGATTTTAGAGGGGATAATTTAGATGTCTTTCAATATTTTATTAAAATGATTAACTTACGGTTTCAAAATATTGATTTTTTGTCATTTACTTTAATGAAGAGTTTGTTTTAAGGTAAAACTAAATAAAATAAGACAGTAATCAATTCAAGGCTATCCTCATTGTATGTTTTCTATCAGCTGACTGACAATACTGTAATCAATTGACGTTTTTCTATTTATTTATTGTAATGACTGAGTCATCTTCAGTTCTCAG
>JAPDSC010084316.1:139273-179138 GCA_026290005.1 Latrodectus geometricus | reverse complement strand
GTTCTCAGTTTAGTTGAGCATTAAAAACTAGATGCCATTAAATTTTTATTAATTAATAAATATAATAAAATGCAATTAAAATTTTAATTTTTTTGATTTTAACATGTAAACTTTTCAGTAGAAAATTTTAAGTAATAAATAAGTCTAATTTCTTTTTTATGAGAAATTTTTCTAGTTTATATAAACTTTATTAATAAAAAATGATTTCAGCATTATGAACTGAAATGAAAAGATTCAAATTTAAACTATCGTCTGAGGTCTGGGACCAAATAGTTCTGAAATCGTTTCTGCGGAGTTTTATATATATTTTATAGTTTAATAAATGTGTTTGAGCAAGTGAATATTTGAGTGCAATTCTTAAGTAGAAGTAAGGAATATTTTTTGCAAAATGTTAGGGTGTTCAAGGAATCTTCTAAAAAGCCAAATAAAATATATTGTACTGAAAAGGTGAGAGCCGCTATTCCCTTATTTTTTGTTACTCGTGTAATATTAATATTTATTATTTGAAATAAATTTTACTAACTTATTTGCCTTGTTTTAACATATCTGTATTTTTTTTTTTTTTTTTTTTGGCATTAATACATTTTTCACAGTTAACAATTCATCCCAATATTTCATTTTATTTTTTTAAAAATAAAAGTTGAATTTTAAAAAGTTTATTTTCTATATGAAATGATTCTCAAACATTTTTAAAAAGAAAGAAATTATTCCAAAGAAAAAAAATGCCATTTCAAACCATTTCTAGAATTAAATGTCATTGATATATAATATTTGAGATATTTAGACGTTATTAATCTTTTGTTTTGTTTAACGCGAGATAAAATTTTCATTTCATTTCAATCATTAAAAAATTTTTTTATTTTATTTATTTAGAATGATAATTATATATAAATAAAATAAAAATATTTTTAACTATCGACAAAAGATTAACTGAGAACGTTAATAATTTGTTGCTCTTTCATCTGGAAGAAATTTTGAAATCCACATTATTTTCTGAATGTCCATGAAGATAACTACATAATTCTGTTTTAAAAATTTATAATGATTTTTTCTTTTTATTGATAATATAGCACTGCATTTTCTAATTTCTGTTTATCCTACTTACTAAAAATGTTTTCAGTCAACTTGTCTTAAAATGTGTATAACGTGATTATTAAAGAACTTGATTCTTCTACCAGCTTTGGTAAGCCATCATTTTTCGAGAAAAATTGTTTATTATTTTGAGCTACATATAGGGAAACAAAACAGCTTGTTTTTAAAGTTGTAAAACCAATTTTATAAAATTCGTAAATGCAAATATTTAGGGTTGACATAGAGTATTCAAAGTGGCTTAGAGATTGCTCAACCTTTGCATAGTATTTTCCTAAATTTGTACTTGTGTGCTAAGTTTATAATGTTATTAATTAAAACTCACTATTAGTTTTAGTTTGAAATATTTTTGTTCCAGTATTGAATAGTAATTTTTTTGTTTGGAATACATCCATAATAAACTTTTTGCAAATTGCTCAAAGAGAAAGGATTAGAGAAATAAATTATTTTTAAAACAGATTTAGTAGTATTGTACGGAATATCTAGTATTTTCTGAGATTATGGAGTATGTTTTTATTAAAAGAGATGTTGCTGTAAGGCCATACATTTCAATAATATCCTATTTTATATTTGGCAAAGTTCCTTATTTTTTTCACCAACAAATACCCAAAACTTGCATAATATTTAGCAATTTTATTTCGATTATTGCTTTTTTTATATACTCACCACAATTAGATTTTAATAGCAAAATTCTAAAAAATTAATCTTGCATAATTTATATGAGTATATTTAATAAAACCAAGTATGAAATAATGTTAAAAAGTGCATTATATATTCTTGCTCATTGACTTATAAATAATTTTTAGTTATTTCATTAATCATCTAACATTGACTCACTTTAAAAAAAATGTGCTAAATTTAATAATGTAGGACTAAGATGATATCCTCTAAACCTGTCTTGTGTGATAATTTAATAATTTGGTGTTTTCCCCAACTGGTAAAATTAGGATAATTTTATTGAATGGAAAAATTTTCCAAACCAAATACTATCTTAATTTATGATAGTATGAGTGATTCTCCAGAGAAAAAATATTTTGTGAACCTTATTTTTTTAATTAATTGTAAAAGTTTTGTATACTACTTCGATATATAATTTATTTTTGTATTAATTGGAAAGAGGGGCTTCTCTCATATTTGAATTTCATGTTGGCCAAAGTCTTGCTTTTGTACTACTCATATTTAGCATTCTTTTCACACAAGTTTTACACCATTTGTTTCCATTCATTGCTCCTTTGATAAATGTGAAAAAATTAGTTTAATTTGAATATATTAAAATAATATTAAGAATAAAATTATTTAAAGGTGATTAATCAATAATTGTTATGTATACATATTAATATATCAGTATAATAATATTTAAAGAAGTAAATGAAATCTGAATTTTCAGTTTAAGTATGCAATGTTCTTAGACTGTAAATATTTTTTGGAAAAGTTAAGAGTAAAATGATTTTCTTATCACCTTTTTCTAAAATGGAATTTTGAACTTAAAGCCCACTACACACAATACAATTCTAGGTTTGGATTTGAAAAGGGGGTAGAAAGTAATTAAGCACACACATGACACTACTTGTCCTTATGACCAAAGTAGGGAAAGCACATCTGGAAGGGAAGGGTAGCATTTTTCAACATTTATTGCTTTTCTCTTAAAATGTACGCCTTGCAACTTGAAAAAAGAATCGCCAAAAATTCTATATTAAAAGAATTCAGTTAATTTTTAAGTCATGACTTATTTACAAGTCTTTTTAGTATTTATTGCTTACTCATTTGTTTGCTTGCAATATCTACTATCAAGATTTTATTTTATAATACATTTTATATCCTTCTTATAGATCAGAAATGTTTTTTTAAAAAAAAATTACTACCATTACTTTAACATGAGTAAATTAAACACAAAAATATTACTTGCTATTGCTCTGGATTTAATCATGTAAAAATTGTCTGATGCAGCAAAAATTTCTTTCACATCTTAATATGATAAAAGAAATACACTTAGAAGATAAGAATTTCTTACATTATATTAAGATGAATGAGGAGTAGTAAAAAGTTTGTGTTGGATAAGGAAACACATTTAATTATAAAAAGAAGTATATTCATGAGTTTTTTTAAGAACTTGTGAACGGCTAAATGTGACTTTATACGTTCTACTTGTTGCCAGAAAGCGCAAAAATTTATAATTTACAATAATTATTTCTGCTAACTTTGGTACAAATAATACAGAAAACGTGAGTCAACTATAAAAGTTCTCCATGAGGTATATTTGGGAAAATAAAAGTAATTCTTAAAATCATTTATTGATTTATTAAACTAAGGTTATAACAAAAGATTAAAAAGTGTAATATGGATTGAATAAATTGAATTTAAAATGTTCGTATATTTTTTCCATTTAGTTATAAAGTAAGATGATAATATCTTAAATTAAATTTAATTTAATGGTTTTCATTAACTCAATTATAATGTTTTAATACAGGGGAAATAAAATAGTTTTAAACGTACATTATATTTCTTAGTAATATTTCCATTATATGATCATATAATAGATATAACAATATTTTTTAAATTTTTTTCTCTTTTATTGTAGCAAATTTTCATTTCTTTATAAATATCTTGCAATTTTTCACATGCTTTCTGTTTTGATTCGTATAATCAATGCTCATAACTTATTATAAATAGGACTAATCTTCGTACATGTCTGTCAATTCTGCTATTATTTGTTTTATAGACGTTTTAACAAATAAAATTTCTTAAATTTCAGTAAATATTATTTTTCCTAAATGTCTCCAAAAATACTTTACAACCCTATGGGAAAAGACACGCGACTTCAGAAAGCTACTGTTTACTTCTCCTATAATTAGAGTCAAGTAGTACGAAAATTCAGAAAGGTCCTGAAATTTCTCCAAGCTGTCAAACTATTTCCATACACGGTACTACTTGTCAATGGCAAACAGATTTGAACTGAGAAGAGTATCGTGTGTGGCAGGCTTAACATGTGTTAACTACAAATGCAACATAAAGTAGTATGACTAACAAATGCAACATAAAGTAGTATGACTAAAGATAAGTACATGATTTTTTTTTTTATTTATCAATGAAATTTCATTATCAATATTTCAAGTCTAACTATTTTGTTTGTATTTAATTCATTTTCAATTTAGCTGGAAATTTTTATTATATTGTCAGATTTTTATTAAGTTTCAAATTGCCAATATATTGCAAATTGTAATTTAATATATCTCCATTATAAATATTACAGAAAAAATTTTCAATTTTGAAAAAGTTATTTTCATGTTATTTGACATTACATGGGTTTTTCATATTTAGTAAAATATGGATAAAAAAATACCATATATTCACTCTTATATATAATTTCTAAACACTCTTATAATAAATTCATACATATAATTTCTAAACGTTTTCTCCATTGTAATTTATGGATATAATTGTTTTTGAAAAATTAAAGTACTTTGAATGTATAACAAAATATTTGGTCAATTCTAGTATAACAGTACATATTACATAGCTTCAATTTTTTATTATTGAAAATAATAGTTCATACAAACTTTAAAGAAATGAAGTCACCTGCTTTTGATAACTGTGATTTAATAGTAGGACTGCATTATTTGGAATGAAAAATCTCTAAAAGTTCCAGTTATTATTGAGTTAAAGGAAAAGGATGCTACAAATCTGCTTTCTGAATACATTTGTTGTAACATCTGAGAGTTTTATTATTTTTCTCTAGTGACTCATAAATCCAGTTTATTGTTTGCTAAAAAGGACTCAGAAGATACTAAATTTTGCTAAGAACTTGTTATACCTTTTAGCAGTTTTGTCATTATATGATACCAAAAAAATAGTCTAAAGTATTTTGCTGCGATTGATTAAGTGATTGATTCTTAAGTGGCAGGTATACCAGATACCAAGAATCTACAAAACAAACACTAGTGTTCTAGACACCATCCACAAGATTCCTGTTCGGAAAGTTTGCTGCCTGCCAAAGAGAAGTTTGGTTTGTTTGTTTCTCGCTCAACGGTCAATTCTTGCAAACGAGATATAATTAGATCGGACCTAAGGTTTAAAGTGGATTCCGAGCCAAAAAACGATCGAAAGCAAGAATGCTAACCATTCAGAAAAAAATAGTCTAAAGTATTTTGCTGGCGATAGCTTATATATGAGATAATTTCAAATAACCCTTTAAAATTTTCTAATATTTACATTTTTCATTTATAAAATCTTATTAAAAAAAGAATTTTTTTCTTTTGCTTTTACATTATTTATTGCATTGGAAAGATAAATTTTACTAAAATAGGCATTTCTTTTTACCCCTTATGTAATTCCACCGCATACCTTCGGGTGGGACGGTGTTTGCTGGATGTTACCCCTTATGTAAACATAGAAAAATATATTAGTAGTTACGAGAATGTAGTAAGTTTAATTTGCTTTAATTAATTTAAATAATCACCTCATTGCGGTTCGAAATTACGAAGTGCTTGAAGATGGACTATTATTCCAAACCCTTTAACCTTACTGTACAGTCTAAAGCTCGTCTGCACCTCTATATATGTATGCCACATCTTGCCCCAGTTTGAGTGGCCTTAAAGACTGCGTTACACTCGTCATCCTTAGTAACGATATAATCAGTGCATTTTGTTTACACCTTAATGATATGTCAATTTCATTAAAAGAGCAATAAAGTTCTAAATTTGATCTTCTCAACCCCACATATATTTTCTTTATGCATCCAAAAATTCACTTTAAAAACTTTCTTTCAATGATGCCCAATATATCCTCATGTGTACAGTCCACGTTCGGCGTGCATACGTTAAAATTTGGTCTTATAAGACTTGTATAATAAAACCTTAGTTCTTTTCTTTTGATTATAGGTTTAATGTCATATTTTAGTATTCCATCTTCTAGTGACTATGGTTGTTTTTTGTAGTTATGTTATGATGTTATTCCTATTGTTGATTTCAAAATCCAAGTAAATGAAGTAGCAGGCGGCTTCAAATTTAAACTCCTATATTAAAATAGATTTTTCAAAGCATGTTTTAGGTTTAAAAATCAATGAAAAAAAAATTATTTTAAGAACCTCATTCTCTAGAGAAATAAAAGCTTATGTTAATATTATGTAGGTGTTCTAGCAATAATATCAATGTCATTGTTAAAAGGTATCTGTTGTATTGATTCGAAAATGTTTCCTCTAATACTAATGTTAGAAACTTATTGCTTTTTTTCCAGTGTTTGATTGAATAGTTGGCATGCCCTTGTCAAATACTGTTTTTATCCAATGGTTCTGATAAATTATTCTATATATTGATCATGATTTTAATTTAATGTAAGGCAAATTAACCCTAAAAAATTTCCAGGTATTTTTAACTCTCTCATGGTTGCGATAAGAGAGCTCTTCCTTTGATATTATTCAAAACACCTCATTATATATAATGAGGTGTTTTGAAGTCTATAAAAAGATAAGTATTACAAATTCATTATTCTTCTCCGTTAACTGTCGAATAAGGAATATTTGCTGTGGTAGATCTTTCCTTTCTAAGCCGAACTGGAGGCTGAATGGTTAGCATTCTTGCTTTCGATCGTTTTTTGGCTCGGAATCCACTTTAAACCTTAGGTCCGATCTAATTATATCTCGTTTGCAAGAATTGACCGTTGAGCGAGAAACAAACAAACCAAACTTCTCTTTGGCAGGCAGCAAACTTTCCGAACAGGAATCTTGTGGATGGTGTCTAGAACACTAGTGTTTGTTTTGTAGATTCTTGGTATCTGGTATACCTGCCACTTAAGAATCAATCACTTGATTAATGATATCACTCCATGAACTGACCATTTAGTTATGTTAATGAATTGAATATTATAGAAAATCTCTTTGAATTTTCAAGATCGTAAGAGGGTTATTCAGGAATTTTTGAGATTCGCTTGGGTTTTTTTTTAACTGTCTTTCATACTACCGCACAGCTGACAGCCTAACGGTTAAAGGCCGTTGTAAAGCATTATAGCATCTACCTTGCAAATTATATTCCACGAGGACGTTTTATAAATAGTGGGTCATATTTACATGTCGCAAAGTAGAAAATCTGGGAAACTTCCAAGCACCCATCCCAACCGACGTGCATGCAGAATACAGAAACATAACATTCCTTTCCCATTTTTCAGCTGTTACTGGGCTCGAATTCGAGACTAAAACTATATTTGTGACAATTTATGCGTGTTAAAAGGTTGTCTCCATCAATGTTCTTCTGTCGGGGAATTTTCTAAATATTAAATACCTCAATTCTATCCTCTTTCAATGGACTCATTCATAAAATTTGATGTGCTATGCATTACTCACTTGGTTGGACAAAAGTATCAAGCATTGAACATCACGTGCAAAGCCTTATTTTTAGGAAAGCCTTTAGAAAATGTGGGATTTTGTTCAATTTAAATTAAATTCTGTGGCATGGCAGCCCATATGGGAGCTGAGGCCTATTTTCCATATGTTTCTTCAATCAGATATTCTAATGTGCCGACACACACACACAAACAAAAGACGATGCTTACAATGAAATACAGAGATTGTTTTTTAAGCTTTATCTGAAGGGAGAAAATGGTGCTGGAGTAATGCAAATTTACCTCTGAAATGATGAGCTTAAATCAGGTCCAAGTTCCATGAAAAATGTATGCTATATATGTAGATTTTTAAACCATACTGGGTAAACATTTGCGAGCAGCTTTGATTCTGGTGACTATCTGCTTTAATTGAAGTTGGCAAAAGTGCATTTATACTGCAGTGGTTTTCATGGAGTGAATACTGCAAAGTGTTTGCAGGCAGTTTAGATTTACTGAGACAGACTGGTCTTTCTCTCTTTTTTTTCTGGGTTATGTTCTGCGGATATTTCATGGTTAATTGCAGCGTGTTCAGATGTTATCCTTAAATGAGCAACTGTGTATTGACTAAGCAATTTTTTCCGCATAAGTTATGATAAAAATTACAAGTGACCTGAATATTATAGGTGGGTGAGGCATATTTTTCTATAACTGGAAATACGAACACCAATTGCTTTCACTAGGCCGAGAAAACTCTTGCAAGTTTGAGTTACTTTTCACGAAGCACAAAAACAAATTGTATAATGCATCCATACTTCCAAAAAGTTGCTATCATAAATATGAAATCTTGCTTTGTCGCAGATGCTCAATATAAATTAGTGTTGTAGAACTACGTTATTCCTAGACTGCTGTAACAAAATATTATTTGTGACATTGTGAATAAAGGTGAGGTTCCTCCACTCGTCCCCTAATGTTTTCGACCAATGCTGCAACAATACTTAGGCGTATAAACATCTCGCGTAACTTTGATGTATCGTGGCCACTAAGATCCCCAACCTTACTCTGGGTTTCTGGTTTTGAAATTATTTGAAATTCAACTTGTACACTCCTGTTCCAAGAGATGGATCAGAATCAAAAGATGCTTTAAAACTTGAAGGTGTGTAGATTTCTCATTATATTACTTCGGCATTGTTCACAATTTCCCGGATACAATGCATTGTCATTTGCAAAGTAGACACACTGAAAATCTATATTTCCAATAAATTTTCCCGATTTCCCGTCTTGTGCTGTCAATCTTTTACGTCATATGCTAATTCTTTTACTGTTATTTGCGGTTTTCAATACGATGAGTAATTTAAATAGGAAACTTGTGTATATCGTCACCCGAAAATTTCAAAATTCTCTCATTAACAGTAATTGTGATCTTTGCGTTGTTAAACTCGTCACTTTATCCAACTTGTATCTTCAAAGAACAATGTCATGTTCTAGCTCAACAAATAAAACAGATGAACTTCTAGGATTTCATAGTTTTTTTTTTCCCTCAACCCTTTTGTAGGTCCCGAGATTTAATTAAGCCTCGTGTGCAAAAAATGATCGTTAAGCGAAAAATAGATCACAAATCTCTCTGTCTTGTATATGATAAGTAAATTATATGTTCAAAATTATAATTTGAAATTGTGCCAATGGATAGCACCATACTTAGAACAGTAAATTTTGCGTGAAAACAATCTAATGAACAATAAAAAATAAAATTTATTGCGAAGAGGAATACAAACTGTGTTTATTAAACAAAAGCAGGCGAGTAATGTTACCACTTACAAAACGATAATAAGAAATTGAACAAATTGCAGGTACTTACAAGTGGTTCATAAGTGCAATTAAACTTACAAACAATACTACTGAAAAATATCTGCGAACAAGTACTTCATGAAATTTCGAATCATCCATCTGAAATAAATATGCCTCTGGAAAAGGAATGTGCATTGATAATACAATTCTTTTATCATTGCTAAACTTTAGGAATCCTCTGCACCGAGCTGGCAGCCAAATAATTAGCGCTCTTTCCTTCGGTTCAACAGTTCGTGGGTTCGAACTGTTCTTTACTCTGGTATAAAAGCTTGTAGTAGTTCGGAATCCACTTTAAGCTGTAGATAACGGTCTAATTACCCTCGTGTGCAAAAGATTACTGTTGGACGACCAACAAACAAACATTAAAAAGTCAGTACATCTTCGCTTTCCTTTATTATTTTTCATAAATACTGGACCGTATTCAAAAGCGAGGGAATCCTGAAAATATCTAAGCACCCACACCGACAGATGTCACGCAGAAGTGCATCACTTTTCAACAGGGCTGAGATCTAACCTGCGTACCTCCCGTCATAAAAATAGCGTTGTTCTAGGTCATAGTAATCCCAGCATTCAGTGATTATGGATGAATGAAAAACTTGAATGTTTTGACAGATATGAAAACAATGTAATGATGCAAAATTTTTATGAAACGAGTTCACCATATATTGGGCCGGGAACAGAAGTAAATACAAGTGAACTAATGATTGTGGAGAAAATTTCAATTGCACAACAGCTGAAGTAACCAGTTCTTTAAATTTTATTCTAAGTGACTAGCACGAGCTGTGGAAATTCTGTAAGTAATTGTGCTCATGATTTTATGTAAACTTTTGATACATCCTTACAAGGTGCATATAGTACAACAAGTAAAATAGCAGGATTTTTTTCCTTGATTTTTCTTGCGCTTCATAGCAAGGATTCAAGTTAATGAATACTTAGGCGAGTTTCATTTTCATTTAAATGAAACTAAACTCGCAGAATTGCCACATATGGGTTTTCATCTATTCTCATCCTGTGCAATTATCATAATATTCCTCATACCTCACAACTTTGTATGTATGCATTCACCACGAATTTCATTTTTACTCTTTCGACGAGTCAAAGTGAATGAGTATTCGAATACGATAACAAGTGAGCGATACAATAGACTTCTAGGAAATCTTGCTGTTCTGATATTAAAGCAAAGTAATTGTTTGCTCACTATAGTATTAATGAAAAATGTAGTAACAACTCAATCAGCAAAATATGTAAAGAATTTAAAATAAAATTTCAAATTCATTGTTTTATCACACGTATTTTCCCACTTTCTTGATCAGTGAGCTCATTAGATCTAAACCCTTCCGTATTCTGGTTGTGGGTTTTTTCCCAAAGATTGTGTTTGTCTATATGATGTCTAATAAAATAAGCATGAAATCCAACATTGTTCACTGTGCCTGTTAGCATATTTTTTACCTATAAGATATGCATATATAGCACTCAAAAAAATAGTGTTAAATTTTTAATCATAACATTTTACTTCATTATAACGCCATCTGATGTCAATTTTTTTTCGATGGAAACTTTAGTTGCATGTCCTATATAAATTATATGTGAAATTTCATTTGGATCCGTTTTCAGTTTAGTAGAAGGGACGCTACGAGCTTGAGGATTGACTGTTTAAACACCCTGTATACGTATTTTTATCAGAATATCCATGTAGATCAATTCATTAGAGAATCTTATGTATACTGATTTTAAATACACATGTATCTGCGTAAAAAGCCTATAATTTAAAAGAGGAATTGTGAGAATTAATTTGATATCAAAAATTTAATATCTTAACTTGTTACTCAGCTTATTAGCTTTTTGTTGTAATTAAAAAAGCAATTGACTTATTTGTATATATTAAATTATGAATAAAAGACTTGTAAAATGTCTGATATACATTTTTAATTTTTACAAACGAACAATGATAGGCGTTACTAAAATTCATTAAGATATTGGTAAAATTCAAGTCTTTATTTTTAAATCAGTGGCATCTGAAAAATCATCTGCGTATTTTGTTTACAAGGAAAAAGTTTTAAAAAAGCAAGTGAATGAAAATAGAAATAACTGGTGGAGGTTTCTGTTGGATAATTTTTTTATGTTTTTAAGATAGGCCTCTCTAAAAGAATGCTTGGCATAGCTGAAACTTGGTAATGAAACACCAACAGCAAAAACTTTACAAGTGGCTTGGTGAATTTCATCTTAATTAGGCGTACGTAAGTTATGGATCTCGTGAACGGCGACCACACAACATCGGTAGCGATTCCAAACAACATCGATGCTGTGTACGCTGATTGAAAAAGATCGGCTTGTCACGAATCGTGAGATAGAAGCATGCTTTGGCATATCTAGCAGACTACGATACATTCAATTTTGCAAAAAATGTAGCTGTTAAAAAGATTTGTTCGAGATAGATTCCTTACAATTTGACAGAAGCTCAAAAAGTGGCTCGCTCAAATTTGTGTAAAAAATACTTAAAAAAAAAAAAAAAAAAAATTTAAATTGTGAGCTATAAAATTTACACACGACATCGTTACAGGTGAATAAACTTGGATGTATTCGTTTAAGCCGGAAATTAAGCAACAATTCACAGTTTGGGTATTTCCAGATGAACCGAATTCTATGAAAATTATTTGTTGACAAAGCAGTTCCAAGGAAATGATTGCTTGTTCTTCAGTCTTATAGGACATATTGCAACCATTCTCTTAAAGGATCGAAAAATTGTTAACGTTAAATGGTTTACAGAAATTTGTTTGCCAAAAGTTATCAACGAAATCTGAGAAAACAACAAAAATCGCCGCATCTTTCATTACGCCAGGTCCCGCACTGAACGTGAAATAATTGATTATTTGAAGGATAAAAATATCGAATTATATAATGTTTCATTGTCCATATTCTCTTGATTTGTCGCCTAACGATTTTTTCTTCTTACTGTATGTCAAACTAAAAATGCGTGGGCAGCAATTTTCATCTCAAGCTGTTGATGCCTTACTCAAGCTGTTGATGCCCCATGTTTCTGAAAATTTTAGAATAGAAAAACTTTGATTTGAACTGTTGGAAAAATGTATAAATTTTAAAGGCGAATATTTTGAAAGCAATAACACATATTTCTATCAAATTCGTTTTCTTCCTACTTTTGTAGATATTTAAAAGAACCTTTGTAGTATCAAAATTTTATTTTTGATTTAAAATTATTTTGAGTTGAAAACTACCCTAAAATGTATAGTAATTATGCATTTTATTAATCTTTTTTTAAATAAAATGTTTCAAAATGAAATTAATTCTGCTATTATGAATTAGCCTTATGTAAGTATAGCTCTTTGATAAAACATGCTATTTTTAAAAACCGTAAAACATCTCATCGTGTTAGTTTTTGAGTATCATTAATAGAAAGTTTAAAATTTGTCTTTATATCTGAATGGTGACAAATCATTAATAAAAATAATGTGCTTAGTAATTACTATATTCTAATTAATTGCCTGGTAGGAAAATATTAATTTGATTTTCCAATTTTTGATTTTTTTGGAATTAGTTTGGAAATGTTCCAGCTAAAAATATTCTGATGTAAAATTGCATTCTTTTTGATGGTGGTTACTCACTTGTTCAGAGTTTAAATGTTGCTCACTAACAGCCGGACTATAGTAGCGCTCTAGCCTTCGATTTAACTCTTGGGCATGGGTGTTTGTAGCGGTTTGGAATCCACTTTAAACTGTAGGCCATTGTCTTATTAACCATCGTTTGCAAAAAAATTACCATTATGCTACAAACTAAGCCACTCATAAATGTGTTACCCTTGTGTGAGTTTTGATAATTGAAACATAATAGAAATCTAATTTTTTTAAAAGTTTAGCTGAAGGATTTTTATAAATATTAAGAAACGTATCTGGATTCTTACAATTCTAAAAAAAATATTTTCCTTAAATGTTAAACAAGAGGGAAATTGTGAGTAAGAATTTAATACCTTGGCGATTATCGCGTGATAATAAATTGATATGGTGCTTGAGGGTTTTATAAAGACATTTTTACGTGGAAGTTACCTTTGATTAAATTATATTCAGGAGCTCTAAAATTGAACACAAAAATATTTCAGTTATTCTAATTCATCAATACCTCCATAAATTTTTCAGTTATAAATCTAAATTAAAGGTTCCAAAAAATTAAAACATTCACTTTTCAAACAAGTAAAAGTATCTTTTCAGACGTATTCTCAGTTTCTTGTGAAAAATTTTAAGATTTGTTTTTAACAAAAAACTTGGCATGTCCAAACTAATTAAGATAAAGTTTACATATAGTTATACTATCTAACAGAGAATATGTAACATTTACCTTGTAAATAAATTTCACAGTTGAAAATTAAATTTTTCATGACTTTTAGTATAAAGTTTGCAATTATTATAAATTAAAAATTTCCCCGTATATACTGTTAGGATGCATTTTTAATAACTGATTATTTTAAGCCTTTGCGAATCGATTTTGTTTCATGCTTCAAAAGCTATTTATAATTGCTTTCTAGACTATTAGTTCACAGGATGTCTGAGTTTTACGTAGTAGACGCAAAAATATATCTAAATAAATCTCACTGAAGGTCATTGCTACAGTATTCAATAAATTTCACTGGTTATGTTTACTTGCTTTCGTAAGATTACATTATTTTTACAATTAAAAATGAATTTATCTGCTTTTTCCCTCCTTTGTAAGGGAAAATGTTTTTAATTTCAGTCCTTTATAATTCGCGAAGTACTAATTTTTTCTTAATCCATTTAAAGAAGTAAGATCTCTTATAATCTATGAATATATGAGAATTTTTTTCACACAACATTACTTGAACAATCTCTGAATTTTTTTCTTATATTATGCTACTTAATTAATTATGGATTTTATGTTTATTTTTGTTCACAAGGGGCATATGGGAAAGTTAATTATATTTACATAAAGTTTAAATAAATGAATAAAAGCTTGTTGTCCAAAAAAACCAAAATATTAAAAAATTTAGCTCAAATTTTTAAAGCATTTATATGATGAGCTACATTTAAAAATTCCTTTTGTTTTAATCGTTTGGGTTGTTTGAGACCACATAAAATTCAAGTTGACTACCTTTGCACCTTCTTCCACTCAAGTGGAAAAAAACTCAAATTTTACAGTACACATATAATAAGCAAATAGATAAAAACATTCGACATATCCTGGAAATCTCACAAAAAGATGAAGATTTATCTTTTTTTTTTTTTTTTTTTTTTTTATTTAGGCTTTTAAAATTTATTCCAGTTTTTATTTTTCTAGACAAATTTGTTAAAGTGGCCCATCCTTTAAGGAAAACTGAAAGACAATAAATAAATAAGCCTTATTTATTCAAATAAAATTTTCAGATTTTTGATTTCATTACTTCTATTAGTCAAAAATCTCCTTTTTACAATGCTTCCATTCTCTTGAATGTAAATCTATGTTTCTTTTACTGCTGCTTCCTGTGGAATCAAGTGCATAAATTAATCTTTCCAAATTAAATAGTTAAATTGAATTTATATGAAATAATTCATTTCTACTTATGAAAAATGAATAATGTTATTCAATTAACATATTGCTTGGTTTGGTTTTACCCAGTATTGAACATAGAGAGATATTGCCCTCTATATGCACGCCTGTCAATGTGGGTGTTTGAGAGATTTCAGAGTTTCTTTTGGCGCAGCTTGTCCTATTTTGGACCTTGCGCCACAAAACCCAACCAACAACAACATCAGAGTTTCTTTTTTGACAGGTCAATACTGCTCTTTATGAAAAGCTCTGAAAGGCAATTCATATGGGGGTTATTAAAATGCCCTAAGTTGTAAGGTTGACCAGTACATGGTGTCTAGGTTGTATGAAAATTTTTAGGAGGATAAATTTGGCTACAACGCATAAAAAATTATATTGTTTTAAATAACATGCTACGTAGTTTACTCAACCTCTTGGCATTTAATCGTTATTACGTTATAATTTGTAGATAACAAAATATTTTATTGAATTCCTTTGTTAATATATTTCTTACGTTGCAATTCTATTGCAATATCTTTTTAATAAACTTTACCATAAGAAAATTATAGAGCACAAATAAAGAATTGGATTTTGTGATTTAAAACGGTTGTTTCATATCGTAGAAAAAAAAAAATACGACGTGTAAATAATTTTTTTAATTAAATGATTAACAAAACTGAATGTTTTTTCCATCCTTTTTTAATGAACTTTTTTCTGCCCTGTCGACCTAAACCGTTACATTAACTTGTACCGTACAGTACTTGTATAATCACATTTGCGTATTTAATTTTAGAAAGGTGTTCACGCTGAATGTTTAGCGTTTTGCCTTCAGTTTAACAGTTAATGTATTTGATTTCTACCCCAGGTATGATTTTCTGTGATAGTTCGGATGCCATTTAATTCGATCAAAATCTATTTATTTATCTTTCGCAAGTAGAAGTTTATAAAAAGGATCTATTTAGAAGAATGGTTGACAAGTTTACGACAGATGTGAAACAGGCAGCTTCTTCATTGACTTTAGTTTATGAAAAAATATTTTAATAATATTATTGTTCCATTAAAGTAATCAAATTTTTATTTCATTTCAAATATAAACTTTTTTAATTCTAAAAATTTTTACAATTTTAGTTTTTTTTTTAATTTGATAATATTAATTTTTATAATTTAATATTTCTTTTAATTTTAAATTAACATTTGATATAATTTCATGTCTTTTTAATAATAATGGAAATTGTGTAGTGAAATTAAGAAAATTTTTGATTTTATTGAACGTAATTCAAACACGAGTTAGCAAGTTTATATATGTATATTTAATTATTTAAACTAAAATATCCCCAATTTTCTTTTACATATTAATATATGTTGAAATTATTCTTTTTATTTCAAGTGCATTTCTTTAGTACAGTCTTTTTCGAAAGTAGTTATGAATTTTTATCGCAAATTCTCAACCGCATATGCTTTTACATACATTTCAAAAAAAAAAAAAAAAAAAAAAAAAAAAAAAAAACAGAAAAAAAGATTTTAAATTTTTTTTTATATATTTTTTTTTTCAAAGATAGTATTGATTATGTTTACAATTTAGTTGTATGATTTTACCAATGGTGATAATTTTCTATTTCTGTCATCTCCATCACAGTAATCCAAAAATGACGTCATAAGGAGAAGTGTAATAACAGATGGTCAATCTCTCTCTCCTTTAATATTGTATTTCATCTTGATGTCACAACTCTTTCATCATAGTTATCAGTACATAACTTGAAGCGTGATATCTATTTTAATCAACTTTTTTGGTCGTTCTATATTATACTTCTTTATGCAGAATTGTTTTTAAAAAGTTTGTTTATATTTTTGTTGTAATTACTTAATTTTTATAACTTATTTATTGAAACAGGAGTTATTATAATTAACTATCTTGCCTTGTTTAAATTTTCAATCCGTAAATTATATATAATTTAAATATAACTAATGTCGAGAGTTTTATGTGAATAAAATATGATCAATTTCATGTATAATTATATGTTTAACCATTTAAATTTATGTTAAACTCCATTAAATTATGTTATGTCTAACCATTAAATTTTTAATATAAACATAAATATATATTTTAAATATAAGTTTAACCATGCTTTCTCACATAGTTGTGCTCTTAAATAGTTTGAAACCCTTAAATCTGAAATTTTTAAATGTTAATATGATTATGTGTATGTACGATATTATAAATGTTTCATAATATTGTATAATAGGAAAAATAATAAGTTATTGTTCATTGAATTAAATTCTGTGAGAAAAATGAATATTGGCCAACACTCAACCATAAGTTTGATTAAAAAATAGTACTAGATCGTGTTAGAGTATATATATATATATATATATATATATATATATATATATATATATATATATATATATATACACGACAATATTCACATCATTAGCTGTCGTCCGCACACAAGCCATAGTCTTAAAAGATGTTAATCGTATGAGATGAAATGTGTTTACGAAATGGAAAAATGCTCAGATGTCTTCTAATTCCTCGATACTTTTCCTTGGGGTTTATGCTGAGTGTGTTGGGGCACCATCATGATGTTTAAACGCATACTTTTTCTGTTGGGTATGTCTACCGGTTTTGTCTGTCCCGGTTACAGTGAGTTTCAACAAGTATGGAAATTGTAAAAAGGTTTGTGATTCAGTTCAACAAACCATTTCGGACCGTATTCGGAAATTAGAGTTTGTGTGGAAGTATTCGAGATGGGTGCCACATAAGTTAAGTTAGAAGAATCTGGACGATCAAATCATCATATACACATCTCTGCTTACACGCAACAAAATCAAAACTCTTGGACCGGATAATGATTAGGATTGAAAAGTGGATTACCTATGAAAAAATCATAAGGAAAAGGGCATATTGTGTGATTCGGAAAACCTACTCCCACCACTTCTAAACCGAAGTTGAACCTGAACAGGAGAAGAATGTGTATACAGTGGGACATTTGAAGACTAGTGCATTTTAAGCTGTTTAAACCAAACGAAAGGCTAAATTCAAAGTGGTACTATCTGGTAAAAACAGCTCTTAGAGACGGCGATGTTCCAATAAGAACATCATACTGCTTCATGACAATGCCAGGCCACATGCTTCTTTGGGTACCCGTCAGAATTCGTAGAGTTAGGTGGGAAATTCTGTCGCATCCACCTACTCTCACATCCCACACTAGCGGCTTTCGATTAATATTTGTTTGTGTCCTTACAAAATTTTTTTGCAGGGCAAAAAATTCAAAAACGGAGAAGATATCAGACAAGCATTAGTTCAGTTTTGGCTTCTAGAGATAAAACATTTTTTAAAAATGGGATATACAAATCACGCTGGCAAGAAGTAATAATGATGGCAATTATATTATTCAATAAAATTTATACTGGGCCAATACAGTGTAGTATACCTGCGTCTATAAAGTATTGTTGAATGATTTTGCCTAATGTATATTTTTTTATTTTGTGTTATCTTTGAAACTTCAGCCGAACAGTGAGCACTCTGACCTTCTGTTTAACAGTTCTTGATCTTAACTCCCACCTAGGATGTGAATCTTTGTAATGATTTGGACCCCACTTTAAATGTTTGTTTCCGGTCTAATTAATTCTCGTATGTAGAAAACGACTGTTGCGTGAGAAACCAAACTTTTGAAACCTTATAAACTTTTAAGGATCTCTTTTTACAATTAAAAGAACTATTTTTCTAATATTAATATTAAATTAGAAAATTTTATGGATTCGGTATAAAAATAAGTAAATCCTGTAAAAGTTTGATTTTTCATTTCTTGAGAAGTTCTTTCCCCCCCCCCTTTAAAACTTCTCCCTCTCTCTTGCAATTTTTCTAGATATTTTAATTAAAGTGTTATCAATGTTAGAATGTGAAGAAATTATTAGCTTGTAAAGTATAGTCTCCTAAAATATTTAGATTATTCATAGCAAGTGAAATTGATTAATCAACCCTGGAAAAGTTATTTTTAATTGCTTGGATATTATTTATTTGATTTTTTTTTTAGACTTAATTTTCCTATTTGTAAATTTTTTAATGTAATCATAATTTTTATTAAAGTAATTTAGTTTATACGCAGAAAATGCAAATTTCTTTTAAAATTAAATCTACATTGAAATGTAACTTTTAACTGTACAAATATTTTTTATGGCTTGCTTAGAATTTAATAACTGATCATAATTTTTCGAAGTTAAAAAAAATTTTTTTAGTTGAAATTATACTGTTTCGTTTTTCATTATAATATTTGTGAATACATCCCCCCCCCCCCAATTTGTTTTCTTTAAAAAAAAACGTTTGATATTTCTTTGGTCAAATTTATAAAGATAAAAATATTTTTTCCCAGTTTTAAAAATAATTGTCATTAAAGCCTATTAAAAACTAGTTTTGCCTCTACAATGAACTTGATTTTAGTTTTCCCTGTGTACTACCGGCGAGAATGCACTGAGATCTCTCCTTTGCAGATGCCATTTATCCCTTTTAAAATTATCATTTATAGACACCTGGGATAATATATATATATATATATATATATAAGCTAGGCGTTGAATCTCCCTTAATCACACGATAAGTGAACTATAAATTGATTGATCAAATTTAAAGTGACTGAAATTGAACGCAGCGTAGCAACTACATTTAATTAATAGTTAATTTGTTGTATTATAAACACCATCTTGAAGTGGAATTTTTTTTCAAAGTTTTTGTTTATTAAAAGTTACTAATCTAATAATAAAACAGTGATGCATAAGTATGATTAAATATTATTTAGCACAATTTTCAATAGCACGTCATTTTGTTTATTTTTAAATATTATTGATTCTGGATGGCAGCAGGCATTTCCAGGGAGTTGTCAGTTCTTAAAATTTTCCTCAAATGAATACTTGTGGGTATTAAAATTTTGATGCTATATATGAAACCATGTTATTCATTTTTATTTTGTGTTATGTAAAAAAAATTATTATAACTGCATGCTTATTGGAAATACTAATCTGCATATATCCAAGGATATGGAGAACTTACAGGTAATTTTTTTATATACATTATGGTACTTTTACAGCTACTAAGATTTTAAGATAAAAAATTCCAAGTTTTAGGATATATATAAGCACAAGCGGTTAAACTTAAAATGGATTCAATTGTTTCTTCGCTCTGAAATTCCTTGCTCTAAGAATAAAAAATGCATGTTTTTTGTCATATTGTCGTCCATGCATAACCCCTGTTAGGTATATAGAAAAACATTTTATGACATCTAATCCTCTACTAAACTTTCCACCTTCTATTTCGAAATGGTAATCAGTTTGTAAATCAATTTGCGTTGGTTCAGGAGGAATAGTCAGAAACAAAACCATAGATAATGTTCGTTTAATTTCCAAAGCATCACCAAACAAAACAAGTACTTGAAATCAAATATGACTTCAGAAATTATTATATGCAAACCAGTACATACATTTATGAGAGGACGTCTCTTACACTCATAATTTGCATGTAAAGCTGTCTAAAGTAGCCAAAACAATTAAATAATCATTAATGTTGAACTGGCATGTTCAATACTAATACATAAGATGGCATATGAAGCCTAAATTATTATTTAATTATTCATGAGAGAGAGGTGAGACTGACGTCTCCAAATAATAACAATTCTATAATATGTGACTTAGGAAGCCAAAACAGAGATGGTAGTTACGAAGCGATGTTATCTCTGTACAACACACACCATTAACTTTCACTGTGTCACCCTATCCTTTTTCTTGAGTCTCGAAGAAGGGCGGAGGAAGGAACGACCGGATGTTGTCTCAAGGTGCTTTCGATTTTCACATCTCTTCATTTTTCCTAAAAATTAATATTTATTTTATTTCGATTTATGAATTAGTATTATTTTCACACTCTCAAACGAATGCGATTTCGTCTTACCCAACAAGTCTTCCATCGGAAATGGATATGAATAAGATTGAAGACTTCACTCTTTAATAACTTAGAAGCAAAAAGTAGTTTTCAAGCATTTTTACCTCTTTCGATTTGTTTTTAGTTAATGTATGTATGAGACTTCATTACTAGATGCAAAAATCGTTGTCGGACACTGTTGATTAAATTATTTGGCTGAGGATAAAGAAATCCATATTTTTTCGGTAGATGACTGTAGTGATCGATATCTCGTAAAGTATCAATCAAACAATCTTAGATTTATGCTCGTTAGAATGATTTTGCACTAAAAAGTTAACTGTTTTTTATTTGCCCATGCAGTTGTGAGTAATAAATATTAAAACTGGAAGTCAACCAAGACTAAATTTGGTACATTTTCCAGTTCTTCTTTGATAAAGACGAAAATACAAGCTAGGCTGTTGAAATCGTTAAAAATCTTTATAGTGCCTTTAGTGCAATAGTCATTTGTATGCAATTTTAGTTTCATCAATTCCGTTCAGATATTTTTGATGTTAAAGATGCATCTCGTAAAGTAGGAAAGTCGTCAAAAATGTCGATAAAATTAAAGAAATGATCGAAGATCATCTTCACGTTAATAGTCGTTACATCTCTCCGGAGATAAAGATAGCTATAAAACAGTTTCGCAAAGCGGAATCCCAAACATGTTAAATGACGCTCCCGTAAAATAATGGATTTTTTCCCCTACCCTAAATATATGATAATGTGTACTCTTATGTGTTTTGTTTTAAACTTAGAACTTAGTTTTTATGTTTAAGCCAAAACTTCAGTCAGAAGTGATTTTAATTCTTTGGATTTTTATTTTGGTATGCCATATTAGAAAAGGATCTAATGTGAGTTTCCCTCCCCCCTTCAAAAAAAGAAAAAAAACTTTTCCTAAAATAACTGGTTCCCGAAATTTAGACGCAAGCTTTCCACCTGGTAAAATTTAAATTCGTAAACCTGCTGGAAGTCAATTATAAATTCATTGAAAATGATTTAAATAAAACGAAGCAGGTCATTCAACTGGTATTTACTAACATAAGTCTTGTGAAATAAAAAAAAAAGTACAGTATATTGCTACAAATATCTGCTTAAAGAACAGGAAACAAAGTATTTTGTCATAAAGTAATTTTATTGCGAAATATTTTATGATGGCTAATTTTCCAAAGTATCTGTTATTACATGTAATTGATTTGTCTTTTATCCCATGATGGGAACTCAACTAAATAACTTTTTTAAAAATGAGGTGAAATTTAAATACCCAAGAAAAAATTTGTCACTCAAGCATCTGTTTTAATTATAAATTTATTATATATAAACGTATAGTTATTAAAAGATCAACGTATCCAATATTTTTAGAATCTCTTATTAAAAAAAACTTGAATATATTGAAAATTTATATTTACATATATTCATTTAGAATATTGAAAATGCAGGTTTTAATTTAATATTTATGCTAAAAGCAATGCATAAATTTTATCACTTTCATAAATTTTAATAAATTTGAATTTAATGTTTATGATCGAAAATGCATGAAATTTATAAGATAAAATATTTTTGAATGGTTGTGTACGTTAGTGATTTGATATTGTGAAAAATGGTTTAATATGTCGAAAAGTAGTCATACACTTCTGAAATTCTGTTGATTGTTTTAGAAATTGGGTTGAGCGTCATTCGATAAAAATATTAAGGAGAATATGTGATTTTCGCCCAAAATTCACAATTGAGTGTTCTCAATGCGTGTTTCTCGATGAACAGCTGAAGATACACATAATCGTGATAACATACACTATAATAGAAGAACGTAAATAATACAAAACTTACTGAAAGGTAACAGTGATTTAACGTAGTGATATCAGTGTTTGATTTTAATATCCTACTGAAAAGGTTTTATTTTTTGTTAAATTCTAAAAATATTGGAATTTAAAGGAAAAAAATTTATATCTAGTACACTAACAATAAAACGTTTTATGATGGATGTTAGAGATTTCATTCCTTAACCTTTTTTGTGATCAATCATTAAAGAGTTTTCAATTTTCTATCATCATATGTTTTTCAAAATAATGAACTGTATAAAAATTTATGCTTTAAATTTCTAGTTTATTTCTCTAAAAATTCAGACATAAAATTGAAAAGTATGATTAAAACAATAACAGTTGCCTCTTAATTTTTAATTTCCGTATTTGGCAGCGTATATAAAACGAATATTCTCTTTTATTTATATTTTGAATTATAAAACTTCATTATTGATCATTATAATAGATTATTGTATGAATTTATTAGTGTGAAATTCAATAATTGTTCATATTAGTCTGACATGTTGTGCAATATTTTTTGTTTTAGTCCTTATATATAGCTGGTTTCTCTTCATGAATCTTGACTATAATACCATGATATTGATCTAGTGAAATCGGCAATCTACCAGTCTTTTTCACTTGATGAATAATTATTTTTATAGATTCTGGAAATGCCGACCATCTGTGGTCTGAAATTCAAGCATTCAGTGCTTCCTCAAGTTATGACCCCTGCAGCTCCCTTTCGTAGGTTGTTAACAGTGTTTATCCCCTTCCTCATTCCACCATATTCTAGCCATTTTCTCAATTAGGAGTGGTCCGAAATGGCTCTCTTTTGCCTTATTTCCATGTTCTTTAGCATACGCTACCACACGTATGCTATGTTATAGCCATTCCTAGTTAATTTTGAGCCATAACTTGCTAACAAATTTAAGAAAATTGAGCAGTAGAAATTTCACACTTAAATCGTTCGCAAACATTAGAAAGTTTAGATGAACTCAGCTATGATTTTCGATGACAGTGCATGCTCATTTACTGAACTCTAATATTCCCTCACTGCGCAAGAAAACGAGAAAAATCATAGGTCCGAATAGAGGAAACTTCCAGAATTGCGTGTAACGAAAACTCTTCGTATCGACGTGTAATTTGCAACCCGTTCATCAGACCTGTTTTCAAGGGGTGGAGGAAAGGTCTTGTACGCCTGCGGTGTACAAATTTGATAACTAGTCATTAGTTTGATAATATGGAGACTAATGTAACCATGTTAATGCATCAAATTGCATTAATTGTTTTTTATTTTTAATCGGATAAAAAAAATAGTTTATTAAAGCAGATCGTGTCAAGATTTTGAGGTAGAAGGAACAATCCAAATATATTTGCTTTTACCGTTGTTATTGATATCATTGGACGAACTAATCAAGTAGTTGAATCTTATTTCATTAGACTTGAGAAGGTAGCTAGAAGGTCTATATTCATTAATGAAGACAAAACTAAATTTATGATTGCAACCAATAAAAATATAGGCAATTTCTGAAGGTCAATAAGTACACATTTGATAATGTGAAACAATTTAAATAGGTTAAATACTAGATATCATAACTTTAAACTGCAATGATCTAAAAATTAAAAATTGGCTATAGCTGTTTTTATGGTTTTCTAAATCAGCTAAAATATAAAAACATCAGTACTAAAATAAAAAGTCTATATAAGACTTGTATAAGAGTAATGCTGGCCTCTGAATAAGGCAGAAGATCTTTAAACTTTTTCTTTAAAATCAATAAACGAAGAAATTTAAATCAATTATGAAAAACATTTGGAGAATCGCCTATAATCACTATATATATAATATGGTGAATCGGACATACTCCTCTCGCATTAGGAGGCAGGATCACATTTAGGTATGACATGTTTTCCACAAAAAGCACCCTTTCAATAAGTTTCGTCAATTTCTCCCAATTTCGGAGAGAAAATGACGACGAAAAAGAAGACTCACAACCCAATGACTGTGCAAGATAGAAAAGGACCTTAGAGCGATAGGAATTAACCCATAGGGCCAATGCATTGAATCAAACTTGGCTGAGAATAATTGATGATGGAGTATTAATTGGTAACATGCTGTAGCACTTGCAAAGAAAGTGACTATGTTAAAAATAGCAATTCACAATGTTAGAGAGAAATGGCAAACACAATCATTTCCAATATTTATTTAGTGATTATTTTTACTTAAAATTTAAAATTTGATATAAAAATTTTAAATTTAGAATTCAGAAACTCCCCATCTTCCAAAAGATATCAAAAAGTCTAAAATTTAAGTTAGTCTAATTTTTGAGAATTAGTTATCATATTTAATAATACTAAGATAGTTTAGCAAGAACTGGAAATAAAAAGGTATGTAGTCATAATTGTAAAGTGAAATATCCCTTTGGAAAATCACAAAATACTAGTACTCCCATTAAATGCTATAAAATGTCTGATTCAGTTTCAATAAAGATTTTTTTTTTCTACTTTCTCATTCCAACTTATTTATTTTTAATATCTGTTATTGCTTTAACTAGAATTACTCAAATTTCATGAAAATTGAGTTACATTTTCTTCTAATCTTACAAAGCAGTAAAAGAGTAGTACAGAATTATAAAAAATATATTTCCTTTATTATCGATTTCAGTTATTTCGATTTCAACTTCGACTATTTATTATCGATTTCAGTTATTTTACGTCATATCCTTATCAGTACCTTAAAATTGATTCAATTGAGAAATAGTTTACATAAATCTATCTGATCGACAAAAGTAATTAGCAAAGAAATCCAAATCCTCTCTCCCTTTTTTTTTTTTTTTTTGTATTGTCATTGCTTTTACTAGTCAATTTCACAATTAACTTTTATAATTCTCTTTGAGATGTAGTTAGTTTCTTTAATATTTTTATCTTTTATTTATCCTTTTAAAATTATCTTTATTTTTGTAATTTCTTTAATATTTTTGCACCTTTATTTTTTGAGGATTTTTTGTTCATTTTTACTACTGTTGAAATATTAATGTGACAGTTAAAAATTTATGCAAAATTATTTTCAAAAATTACATTTGGGCAGTATTAAGAAATTTATTACAGCTATATTAGAGTTTTATGTTTGTAATACTATTTCCATCTTAAGTATTACTTAAAATGGAAATTTTTGAGTACTTCATTATTTCCGTTCCTTTTCTCTTAAACAAATAAATTAAAAAAAAATTGCTTTTTTTATTATTTATTTAATTGTATTATCATCGATCACATATTTTGTTACAGTAGAAAGTAATAAGATTGAAACCTACAATTTAACAGGATTCTAAACTACTACGAACATCATCAAAAGTAAAAACTGAGCCTATGAACTACGAATAAAACAAATTATAGATTAAATATATTGTAGAATCCCAACTCCACTGTTTGTTATATAAACATTTTTTTGTAAAATTTAAAATATTTATGTAACAATATTTATTATAATATCAAATTTTCAAAATAAAAAATAATTATTTTGAAGATTTTTAATTTTATTAGTATCATTTAGAAATGAAAAATGCTTATACATCAGTTTTATACTTCAAAAGTATAATTTCAAATTTAAATTAAGTTTTTCATCCCCAATGTGATGTATATGTGCCAACTTAGAATTTTAAGTAATTAGGGAATTATACTAACAATTACACAAATCTATTTACAATTTAAATTGTGAATTAAAGCTGGATTGTTTTCCAATACATTTTCTAAGAGATTTGGTGTTTTGATTGAAAGGAAATCAATAAAGAAATATATACATAGGTGTTTCAAAAATAAGGTAATAATAACTTTGGCAGGTGTGCATATTATCCATATTAATAGAAATCCATCATAAGAAACTAAGATAATCACTGTATTCACACAATCCAGGCAGATGGAGCTGGTTGTTCAGTAACAAGACAAAATCTCAGAAGTTAGCGTTAATAGAAACATGGTCCACAATTGAAATCAGCTGAAATTCATTGGCAACTGATGGAAGTGTATGATAAACCTCCTATGTCATGAGAACAGGTGTGGTGTACAGAATTTGTTAATGGCAGAACAGATTTGCAAAATGAAGAAAGGAGGACTAATTACTTCCAGAGATAACAATGCTTGCCATGAACTTTGATTCAAAATAATCACTACATTAGTCTGAATGCAATTTCAGAAGAGCTCTATTTATCAATTGACAATGTGCACAATATTGTGTATAAACATTTGGGCTATAGGAAGACATGCTTGTTGGGTACCAAGAGAACTCACAGACAAGCATACAGCCACATGAATGGGATTGTCTCTAGAACACTTTATTTATTGGGAGGGCATTACATTCTTACACCATATTATTACTGGTGAGGAAACATGGGTGCATCTTGTGTCCTCTGAGTTGAAGCAAGCCACAATATTGTGGAAAAATCCCTCATCTCTTACCTCATATTCTGCAAAGAAAATTATATCTACAATTTCAGCAAGTCATCTTGAAATGGTTGCACAACATTGATGCTGATTTCTTTTATGCTTGTTTCAATTATTTGGTGTAGGAATGGAGCAAATATCTATATAGTCATAATGACTATATAGAAAAGTAATATTTACATGTGTGTGCCTTTCTATATTATACATATATAATTTTTCTGGATGAATGTTTTCTCTAAATGGGGTTGTTACGTTACTTTTTGAAATACCCTCATATTTTTAAAACAAGTTGATGTTTCATCTTTAAAAATCAAAAGTTTGTAATGACAAAAGTTCAAAGATAATAAATGAAAATTATTTTTTCTATTAAGAAAAATTTTAAAAAATCTTAATTTATCCATCATAAATTGAATTTAAATTTTTTTACAGGTTTCAGCCATTATCTCTTGCAGCTAAAGTTGATGATTTTAGCGTTAAAAATGAACCAGTTTTACAATATCTCAAAGATAGCTCTGAAAGAAAAGCACTTTATGATGCAATTCAGAAATATAAAGATACTTGTACAGAAATTCCAATTATTATTGGCGGTAAGGAAATGAAATCTAATGATGTGAAATATCAAGTTATGGTAATGTTATTTCTACTTTTATTTAATTGAAATTATATGGAAATATATTTAAATTTATAACATAGTGCTATTATGCTTTAATTTTCCCTTATGTTTTAATTTTCCAGCCTTTTGATCATGAAAAGAAAATTGCAAAATATTATTGGGCCAATGCTGTAAGTTAATATGCATTAAGCCTTTTTTTTTATGTAAAGTATTCTAATGAATAATTTTTTAAGATACTAAATGTGTGTAGATTTTAAGTTTATAAATTTCATTTTATTACATTTATAATATTTCTGAATATGCTATTCTAAGCCTTTTATTCGGTAAAACTATATTTCCTGATTCTTTTTAAATCTATAAGAGATTGTAAATATGTAATATAATTTATATACTTAAAAGCAGGTAGTATTCTATCTATATGGCGAAATTTTTAATTATCAGGATTATTGTCTTATTTAAAAATTATTTTAATAATCAATTATATAATTGTGCAATTTTTTGTTATTTACATTTGCTGGTTTTCTTGTCTCAATTTTTTTTTTCACAAGGAATTTGTGGGTTATTTTTGATATATTTGTGATTTGAAGGACACAATTTATGAGGATTTGATAATGTGCTTAAAAAGTAAATTTATGAATGTAGTTATTAGTTTAAAAACTAAGTATTTTATATATTTTTAATTATTTGGAAAATTCAGCTTTTATTATTTTCCAATGTATTTTTATTTATTCATGTTTCTGTTTCATAATATTTACCTAAAATACTTATAAAAATTCTGTCACTATTCATGAAAGATTAAGCCAAATGCACCAGCTTTTATTTTTAGGTTTCATTTTATTCAACTACTGAATAAATTTATATTTTATTATATATTAGAGGTTAAAAGTTTCATGTTTTAATCACTGTTAGAGTTATTGAATATTTAAAAAAGCAATTTGTAATTTTACTAAAACTATTTAGAAAGGGATGAACAATTACCAAAATTTATTTTAAAAAGTGCATTGTAAAATGTGGTATAATATGTATTAATTTTTATTCAAATAATTTATAATTATGTTAGAATCTGATTTCAAAACATGAAAATGATTGTAATGTTACTATGATTGTGATATCAAGAATTTTTATATTGGTTGCAATTTTTTTTTTATTTCATTTAAAGTTGAGTATGTCTTGCATATATATGTTCAACATGAGTATGTACTGTTCAATAAATGTGGAGTAAATAATATTTATGTTCTTACAATCATAAATATTATAAATTAACTGAATAAATAATATTTATGCTCGTATCAAAAATCTTATCATAAATAATATTTATGCTCTTATCATAAATATTATTTATTCTACAATTGTTGGTGCTTATAAAATATTAATATTTAAAATATGGTTTGATTTTCCGCATGAATTTTTAGGATATGATAAAGAATGCTATTGATGAAAGTCAAAAAGTAAGAATAGAGTGGGAGAAAACTCCACTTTCAGAAAGAATAAAATTATTTCTTAAAGCTGCTGATTTAGTTAGTGGAAAATATCGCATGGATCTGAATGCCACAACTATGTTAGGACAGGTAAATACTTAAATATTTTAAATTTCTTATTAAAAAAAAAATGTTCTTCCAATCCTTATACATAGATGATCTTATCTAAATATTTAATTTCTTGTTGAAATTAGATGTTAAATGTATACTTAGTTTTTAATTGCAATTCTTTATTCAAAAAGTCATACAATTTTCAAAAATAATTCTTTTCATTGCTTGTTAAAATCTATGTGTTAACAAGTATTTATTTTTTTATAAAATGTATGCTGAATTTTTGTGTGGATGAACTGCATGAATGAAATTGTGTAAAAGCAGAACTGAAATAGAACTGAAAATGGCTGAAAGAAATACAGATAAATTTGTATCAGGATGTTAGTCTGCCAAGTTTAAAATAAAAGTTAAGTTTTGATTACACCATTTTAAATTAAAACATAAGTATAACACTAGTTTAGTTCTTTGCAAAGCTGCTTATTCTGGTATGCAATTTAACTTCAGCTGCATGAAAGACCACTTCAGAACTGTTCTTGTTTCATGAAAAAAAATCCCTTTTAAAATTGTCATCCATGTGTAATCACAGCAAATCAAGAAAAAATGTTTCCAATTCCCCTTTTCTACATTTTTGCAATTGTTGTCTTAAACAAAACAATAATTACTATTTATTTTTCTGGTTCAAAAAAATTTTTTTAACTACTTTGGTATGTGCTTATGCCATATCTATAGGAAATGTATTGGAACAGGAATGAAAAGAATCCTGATTTCAGTATTTAACTTTGTATTTAAAGTTCTGAAGATATAATAAGCTCTTTGGTGATTTATGCAGGAGATCTCATTACATGATGCAAAACATTTTCAGCAAAGCTAGGTAAATTATTGTCATGTTTCCAAATTACAATCTTTCCATTGAAAGCTGTGTATGTGTTTTCCATTAGAAGTTAGTTCACAAAACCTGACAAGAGTGTCTTACTAAATATATACTATTAAAACAGGGGAACAAGCTAAGAAAATTTATAAAATGTGTGAGGCAAGTATGTATGTGTACAAAAATGAAAAGTACACTTGGCACAAATTGTAGTACAAAAAAATTGTTTTGGAATTTTAGTTCTTTGAAATATAAAATAGAAAGAATTTGAATTGAAGCTTTAGTGCTTTAATTTAGTTATATGTTGGTCACAAAATATATATGGCATGTGATTAATGGTCATGTGATAATATGGCATGTAATCCTCTAAAATACTTAACGCTTGTACAATTCTTTTGCAGCAATGCTTTGTAGTTATTGAAAATATTTTGCACAATATTGTTATGTTCATAAAGAAATGTTATAAAGTCCTGAACAGTACAAGGAGACTTTGGTCTCAAACTTGTAAACAGATTGTATTCGAAATATGCTCTGTCAGACTTGAGTCATTAGACCAGGTTGGCTTGTCCTTCTTGGACCTTGTACCACAAAACCCAACCAACAATTAGACCATGTTGGTCATTGCAATTCATTTTCTCTATTGTTTCAGCTTCAAACATGTTTTTCATTAAATACACCATGTTAAGTCTGGCATAATCATGCTTTAAAGGAATGGAATCTTTAACAGTTGCAATGTAAGATAGAAAACCTGTCTTTATATCTCACCTGCATAGCTTTGAACCATCAAATTACCATTCAAAAAATTATGTATATGTTCATACTTTGACCTAAACAATCCTTATTAGTATTGTGATCTTTTCTGGAAAAATGGTGTTATATTAAATTGCTTTTATCTCTCCATTCCAAAACGTGTGGTATTATACTTTCCTATACTTAGTTTAAACTTTACCTGTAAGGTGGCAGCTTCTGAGTGGGAGTCTTTATAATTTATAAAAGCAGGGATCAAGCAAAGGAAATCCAATAATTGATCTGTCATTTCACTTGGAATATATTGTGAACCTGACCTATTATATCCCTATTATTATATTATGACCCTATATCTCAGCTGCTTTTAACAAACATGATGGATATTTCATTTAGTCAGAATTCAATCTCATTATCTTTTGATAATGAAAATGGTACTCTTACTAACCAGGCCATTGGTGCCACATATGTGATGTCATATTTCAAACTGAAGTGGGATTCGTTAATAAATTTCCAATTATTCTAATTATTTTGCAGTCTATCTTCAGATCACTTGATGCTTTGAGGTCAACAAAATAGTCACTCATGGCCTGCATGCTTAGATGGTTTGTAACCATTAAAATAAACGTTTGTTTTAAATTTTTAGCATAGTTCTTCTCCTGTTGTCAAAAGAAACTTTGTCAAGTAATCTTCCTTTGCTTATGTTTTGCCTTCATAATATGATGTACCTATGTTTATAGTAATAAAAAATTCACAACTTTTTTAATTACAAGCCTAACGTTTCCTATTTCTTGGAACATATTCAACGTATTTAAAATGGCATTCTTTACTTCTCTGATAGTATCTATTTCTATTAATGTTTTCTGATTGTTATATCTCTGTGTCTGTCAAACCATAAAATCTAGTCAAAGCAAGTTGAACAATATGAATTTTATAGATAAAGCTGTGTAGAAAGAAATTTCTGCAAAATTATAATTCAAGTATCTCTTCTGTTCTGTTCATATCAATTCTGTTTTTATGCCAAAAAACATTACTTCTGGGTTTTTTTTTTTTTATGTCATGAATATTAATTTGCATATCATCTTTTCTTCTATTTTTTATAACACCTTCAGCTACGAAATGTTTTCTTTAATATTATTGTTTCCATTATTTCATTAAGACTACATGCATTTTTTGTAGTGTATATACACTACAAAAAGATACATGGAACTATATATATAGTTATGTATTTTTTAGATTAAGTAAAATAAAAATAAGATTTAATAGGTTAAAATTAGATCTTTTTTTCTAGGCTAAGAATATCATTCAAGCAGAAATTGATGCTGCTGCTGAATTGGCCGATTTTTTCCGTTTCAACGCTTATTTTGCTAAGGTGTAGATTCATGTGTGAATTTTTTAAATATTTATAATTTTTTATTTTTGTTCTAATAATACTTTGAATACTTTAATAATACTTTGAATTATTAAATTTGAACTTAACTCCATTCACTTTTAGGAATTGACAAAATATCAACCAATCAGTCTTGATCCAAAATCTACAACAAATACTTTTAGATTTCGAGGATTAGAGGTATTTGTTTTCTCTTTATATTGGCCTACAAATTCTTGGAAGATTTTAATGCAATAAATACAAAAATCAATAATTTAAAAAGGAGTATATACTATTAATAATCAAAAAGTATTTTCGATTATTAATATGTATTCCTTTTTAAGGTTTCCTTTATTTTTTTAGTGAAAACTCTGATAACTGTTTTGAAAAAATCCTTTTTGATACTGGAAATTCATTGATGTGAATTGTATTGTCAATGATATGTAGTTATGGTTATTTGCTTATGCAAATGTTGATTCTGTTCTGTTATCGAAGCTTATTTGACTTAAATGATTATTTTGCTTTATTTCAATATTTGTTAATTGAAATTCGAACTTACCATCCCATAATATTTTTAAATAGATAGCAATAAATAAAAGTTTCTTTCAATGAAATATTTTGATTATATTCTTATTTAAATAAAATTGAATATTTTATGTATTAGTTATTAACTTATTCTTATAATGAACTTTAAAAAATTTTAGGATTTCCTTTTAAAAAAAATAGTAACAAGTTAACAAAGCTATAATTTTTAAATTTGTTGAATTTAAAATATTCATTTTATTTTTAAAAGAATAAAAAATTACATCAATAAATTAATTTCACTGATTTGTTCTTAGAATGCATGGAATTTTTGCCCAATTTCTTAAATCTTGAATTTTATTTTAAATTGAGCATTGCATTTACAATTTAATAATATATCGTTAAAGACATTTGAAATAATTTTATTTTTATTTTAATGAACAAAAGTCTGAAAACATAATTTATAATGTAAGTTGTATATTTAAAGAAGTTAAGATACGTTTTAAAAAATTGCAGAACTTTAAAACTATAAATGCAATGTAATCGTCAACTAATTAATAATTATATAAAGAACATACTTTATTTTTATTCAATAGTATAACATGAGAAATATTTCTTTATCAATAAAACATCCTGAAGTATAACAGAACTGACATTTTTATATTTTTTAACATTTTAACTCTATGAAGAGTTAAAAATTAAATTAAGAAATCATTGTACACAATTTACTAAGAAATTTTCTAAATGTTGATTTATTCTGTTAGATTATTAAATTTATTTAAGTAATGTTTTAAACATTTTGACCAAAGATAGATTTTTAAAATGTGTTTATTGCTTATACTAAGATTATTTTCTTTGTTGCACATTAATCATAGCATAGCTTACCCTCTTTTGGACCTTGCGCCACAAAACTCAACCAACCAATCACATTAATCTTAAGTGAAAACTATTATAATGTCACCCAAATCCTCCCCTGAGATAATTCCAGAATTTAAATGGAATCTAACACCTTTTTCAGAGCTCTGAAATAGATTCATTCTTCCTCCTGCAAACACATGAACTATGCACTAGCAAATAATTGTGATTTATTGTTAATGTAAGAATAGCAAATAGGAATCATGAAGGACAAATGTAACTTCTCAATTTGGAATCGCTTGGTGGGACCAAGTGCATTCGAAGAAATTGTTTTCTTCACCTTTTCTGATTTGAATTAGTGGTGGGGCCGGAAATATTAGAGGGTGTTGTCAAAAGAAGGATCTAAAAGTTATTGGAGTGCTGGGTGTTGGGGGAGAGCTGATATATAAAGAACAGGCCTCTTTAGGAGCAGGTGTTCAGAGCTACGCGGTCTTTGCTGAGAGACTGCTCCCGAGAGAGTCTCAGAGTGGACAAGTCAGCATGACCGAAAAAAGTGAGCGGCCTTCAGCTCCTGAAGACAAATCATCAGATCTCGAGCTTCCTGTATTTTCTGAAGAGGATCATAGTGACCTTTTGAGACTGTTTCCCGAGTGCGGAATTTAGGAGTCTGTTTCCTAGTACCTACAAGGAGTTTTCTTTCTAACCTAAAGTGCAATAATCGCTAAATGTGCTTCCAGAATTCGTTACTTTGTGTGAACCTGATTCTTTAGTGGCCCTTGCCTACCTATAGTTCAGCCTACCCAGATTGAGTATACTACACTATGAATGCTTTTTTTGATAGTTTTTGAAACTAATTATAAAATTGAGATGTATCTATACACAATTCTTTAAATTGTGGAAGAATACATTTAATTTCATTATTAGAATTTCTCAAATATTGGTTTTCATTATTTCTGTTGTAGTGTATTTTTAAACAACATGTGTGTTTTTTCAAAGTATTTTTCACTTTTTTAAAGTTTCCAAAATTATGTCTTCAATTGTTATAATTACTGAGAGTTCCCTTAATATTTCAATAATTAGTTTTGAGATAGAACTTCGGGAGAAAAATTTGTTTTGGACCTCAGTTATTTTAAAAGGCTGAAAAGTATTCCAGTTGAATTTATTTCATAAAATCAATCTTTTCTATGAAGTAACAGATACAGTTACTAATAAAATTGAGACAGTATTTAACAAAAACACTTTTTATTTCTTTCCTTTTTTAGTAACTGCATCTAAAGATAGAAAACAAAGTTTAATCATATGCAAAGTGTTTCATTTGTTGAAAAAGAAATTAATGCATAAATTACTTCATATTGAAAATATCGAAAATCCCAATTTTAAGTCTTTATTATTTTATCAAACAGAAACTAAATAACTGTTATCATTACTAAAGTTCTTCTACTGCATTATTTAGCAAAGAAACCTTTTTCAATTGTGAAAGAATCCTTTTCATAATTTTGGTAAATTGCTTTTGTGGTTCACTAAAGAATGAAAAATTAATTATGGAGCAAGAATTATCATTGAATTAAGTTAACATTGTAACATTTTTTATTCCAGCCACAGAATTAGCATTTAGAAATTAAATGAAAATAAATATAAACGTTATTTTTATAGTATTGCAAAACATGTATTATAAAATTTGATTAAATGACACATAAAAGCTAAAATAATTGCACAAATGTTAATTTTTATTTCTGCGTTATGGCTTTTCATGTGTTTAAATCTAGCTTCTTTAAATAAGATAGAGAAATACTGCTCATTTTTAGATTGAGATATATTATTTAAGATTTCCTATTTAGTTTAAGTTACATTTATAAAAATATGTAAACATATTTTTGTTGAAAATATCCCAATGACAAGACATCAGTCTTGATCGTTATTCAAAATTTTGATGTCTGTTACTGAAAAGAATTAACTTTCAAACACTTAATCTAATCTGGAACCGACGAAATCATTATGCATGATTGTTTGGGTAAAAAATGCATACTGTTACAGGTTTAAATCTAATATTTTTTCCTTAGTTATAAAATTTTAAATTCCTACAGTTTTCCATATTTGACGTCACTTGATTTAAAATGTTCAATTCTGTTACCCTGTAAATATTTTGTTATTATATTAAATAAACTTTTATTTTAATTTGTGATTATTTCTTACTCTAAAGATTGGTAATAATCCATAGTATTTGCAATTATTAATTTTTTAAAAACTATCTGAAATAGTAGCAAATGCAATATATGTAAATTATTTACAATATATTTAAATTAAACAATGTGTCACTGCAAGTTATGACTTGTTAAATGTGTGCACTCAAAGCAAATTAATTATTCTTTTTCCTAATCTATAATTATGTTTTGAAAATAAATTCTCAATTTAAATTCTAGACGGCAATAAAAATAGATTGCTTAATGTAGTATGATATATGCACATTGTGAAGTCAATAAATGTGGTGGACCATCTATTAATGGCTACTAGAATTATTAAAATATTTGCTTTAAAAATAATTTAACTTATTATTTATTATAAAAGAGTTTATGGAAAATATAAAAGTTTTAATTTCCATAAACTATTCTACATGAAGGTAAAGATTTTTTTTTTTTTTTTTTTGTTATTTATATTTTTGATTTTAATGTACTAGAACATTTTTATACGTTTTTATTGGAAAATTCATAATTATGGGGGAATTTTCATTGGAATAATGTACTGTATTTGTTATAACATGGATATTTGTCTTAAAAATAAATCTTTCAGATTTATAGTTTTATTGAAGGATTAACAGTATATAAAGTGTGTTCTTAATACCTCTATCTGTTTTTAACACAACTTTTTTAATTGTAGGGTTTTATTGCTTCTATTTCACCATTTAACTTTACTGCAATTGGTGGTAATCTTGCTTCAGGACCAACTTTAATGGTAAATTTATAGTTTTTTAATTTAAAAATGTGCTAAGTTATATATATAAAAGGAGTACATTTAATTAAAGGTTTATAACTGACACACAGGAGATAAAATACTGCATTTTTTGTATATTATATACAGCGCTGCTATTATCTGCAAAACCCTTTTTTAATTAAAAAAAGAGCATTGCATAATCAGCGGTAAATTTTTCGGTGAATAGTCGAAAATATATACTGTGGATAATGTGGATGTCACATAAAATAAATAGTAATTAGAAAAATTTGGAATATCATTATGATAAGTTTTAAGATACATTGAAATATAATTTAATTCATAACAATGCATGTAAAGATATAAAATTGACATTTCATAGAATAAAGCTATAATATATAGTAATATTTTTTTATAAATATATTTAATAAAAAAATCTTATTAATCGTCCATAAGATTTAAATTATGAATGTACCAGACCATTAGGTCAAAACGTTTGGCGGCCACTGCTTATGAGGAATTGTTACAAGCAATATCACCCTGGAATAGAAATGATCAAATCCCAAGATAGTTATTATACATCAACACAGCCAAAATGGTTCTTTTGTTTTGCCATATGCACAGTTGGAGTTGCTGTCATATTTGGTCTAATGTCTGGCTTAACTACTCAGATTTAAAGTCATAAAGGAAAACACTGAAATTATCACCTCTGCACTTAAATCCACATTTCCATTTCTATCAACATTTGAAAAAGACATCATCATCATTGAGAGGATATTTTCTGTATTAATATCCAAAATGATACATGTTAACTAACAAAGTAAATTGAACAAAAACAATAAATCTTATATAAGCAGCATAGCTTAGTCATTATTCTCTCCTTTTAACCCTAGATGGAACCATCTCTTGGGTTCAAATTTGGATTTTTCACACATCGATCATTTGTGAGTTAGTATTAAAATCACTTAATGCTCATTTTAGGTATAACTAAAATGAACTTAAACTACTTAATTATTTTTACCACTTTATCTATTTTATTTTGAAGTCATATTGGAATACATTTTAATTAAAATTATTAAACCAAAACTGGTAAGTACAAACAACCAACATCCCTCTCATTGGGCAATGGTAAAATTATCAAATTTTGACCAGTCAACCAATAAAAAATTAGTGAGTAATGCCTTATGATTATTTTGCTTGATTGATATTTATTATTAGATTGATATTTTCTTGACTCTTCAATGTTATAATATTCAATTAAGAAACTTGTTTTAATAAATAAAATAAAGATCAAATTCTCCATACTTTTTAAGAATGTTTTTTACTAAAACTTACAATTTTACAAATTTTTGACATTTTTATTCAGAACATTATTAGAATATTCAGTAAATTAAAAAATACATAGAATTAAATAACTCTATGTGCTTTTAATTTACTAAAATGTTCTAAATTTAAAAAATATTAACGTATGAAAAACTTTAGAGTCCGAAAAGTTCATTTAAATTGCAAACTTTTTTTATTATAACAAACTTAAAAATAGTTTACTGCTATTATATAAGTTATAGAAATTGTCAATTTTTGTTTCAAATCTTTTGTTTAAAGGTTAGTTGTATATGTGTATTATCTTAAATTATAAGTATATTTGTAAAACTTTTTGCAGTCTAAATTTTGTAACTTTCCAATTAAAAAAGAGATATTTAAAACAATCAATATACTTTTTAAATAAACAAAAATTGAAATATTTTTAATTTTACAAACTTTTTTCAGGGAAATGTTATTCTCTGGAAACCATCTGATACAGCCATGCTTTCTAATTATGTTATTTTTAACCTCTTAAAAGAAGCAGGATTTCCACCTGGTGTTATAAATTTTGTTCCATCTGATGGTCCTGTATTTGGAGATACTATTACTTCTTCCCCTCATCTTTCTGGAATAAATTTTACTGGTAGTTTAAGGTTTGTATTATTTATTATGTGAATGTATTTTAGTAACTTTGTTCAGTTATATATTAAATATTCATTTTAATATCTAGATTTCATTTAAGTTCTTCTAAATTTCAATTTAAGTTGAAACTTAATTCATTACTGATTGTAAGTACTCACCTTGTAATCTGATTAAATGCATTCATATGCCACTTATTAATGATCTGAGCTAAGCTAAATAATTAGCACTCTGATCTTCGGTTCAATAGTTTGTGGATTTAAATCCTATCTTGGACATGATTGTTGTGGTTTAGAATTTATTTTATAAGTCCTGGTCTAATTAATCCTCATGTTCAAAAAATGATCGTTGAGTAACAAACAAGTCATCATTAATCAATCTTCATTTTGCATGTAAAATAATGGATTTAATATTTAAAAATAAAACATAAAACATCTCTTGCTTTGATTCTATTTGGCATTATAGTGAGCATCACATAAGGTTTTGGTCGGAAATTTTGTGTAGAAAGGTTTATGTGCAATCTCTGGGAAAACAAAACTATTTTATCAAAATACTTTTATTATTATAAACAATGTGAAATAATAATAAATGCAATTGAGAAAAATGAACAATTTAAATGCTTTGTTCAGTGCTCTAATCTATGCAAGAATTTAATTTAAGATGGAAAAGCTTTCTATCTCATGAGTTATTCATTTTATTCTGTGTCAAAAAATGCACTTAAAAACTTTATTTACAAAAATTTTGTGAAAAATTAACAGTTAATAATTTTTTTAATGAGAGTACTGATTTTTAAATACATTGATATAAACTGCATAAAAATATATAGAAATTCAAAATGGAACTTTTGACTAATATGGCAGCAGATTCTCTACTCCTGGCTTAATCAACATTAAGTTCCTGATTAGATTCTGAACAAACTAAAAATATTCTCATAAATATTCTCAGTTAATCTAAATATACTAAAAATATTCCCAATTTGGGGTTTTGCAAACTAGAGAAAAAAAAGTGAATTCAGTTATCAATCTTTTTCTGCATTTTTCAGTGTTTATGGATCTTTAATCAGCAAAAACATACAGCCGAGAACATAAACACTGTTAAATAACCATTTAGGACAGAAAATATAAAATAAGAAATTCAAAATTTGATTTTCTCAACTTGCAAATTGTGAATGAAAATTATTTTGATGTGTAAAATTTTAGATCCTCTAACTGAATTTTAGAAAATTAAGAACATACATATTTTATTATTAACCAATATGCAAACATTTATATGCAGGGAAAATTAATAGTATGCGGTATAAATTGACTGAGATGTGAAAAGTTATAATCATAAGTTATTTTAATTTCAAGCATGTGATTTGGGTAAACAATAGATCATGAAGCATATTCACTGTGTAGAAAGATTACTCATCATGTTACATAGGAAGTAATTATTCATGCTTTAACCAAAATTAGCATGCAAATATTGTCCAGAGAATTATTCATTTAATAATAAATTATCCAATTGCTATTAAAACAAGCTAATTCAGGAAAGGATGAATTAGCTTG
>JAPDSC010084316.1:111722-139263 GCA_026290005.1 Latrodectus geometricus | reverse complement strand
TATATATATATATATATATATATATATATATATATATATATATTCAAGAATAAGCAATTGAATTTAAGTTTACTATTTTTAGATCTAATTACCATAGAAAATAATAAAAATTATTAACTTAGATTTCCAACTTTTACAATATTGGAAAAATTTATTAGAATTCAGATTTAACAGCTTAGTAAAATTCCTTAATTGAAAAATATAATGTTTATTTCTATATAAATATTTTTGTGTTTCTTGAAACATTGATCGTGTTAATTCAATTTTTTATTAATTAATGTATTATTTTATCTTTTAGAACTTTTAAAGTGCTGTGGAAAATGACAGCTGATAAAATAGATCTGTATAAAAATTTCCCAAGATTGGTTGGAGGTAATTTGTAAAGAAAATTATTTTAATCTAATTGCTTTAAGCATCCTAAATATATAAAGAAAAAATGTTGAATGTATGAAATAGAAAAATCATCACACAGAAACTTATTTTCAGAAAATGTAATAAACATATTTAAAACTGATTAATGTATATTATTTTTAATGTATTATTACAGAATAATTTAAAAATTAAATATTTTAATCCAAGGTTAAATTATAATGATTGTATAATAATCCTGAAAAAAATGCCAGCTTTTGTTGAAAAAAAAATTTAAATAGAATATTTTGTGTTAGATGCTATAGATAAAAAATAAAGTTGAAAAATTCTTAAATCTTCATAATATTGATTATCTTAAGTATACATATGCAAATTTCTTTTCCAGAGTGAAGAAAAAAACAAATCTCTTAAATCTCAATGGAATAAGATTATATATGCTCTATTTAATTGCACATGCTATTAAATATAGCAATTTGAGATATTAAAAAAAAGCATTTCATATGGTTTCTTAAAATGTCTGCTATGTAATTACTTTATGCATAAATAAGCTAGACAGTTAAACTATAGAAAATTAAATCAAAACAAATTATGGGAAATTTATATATTTTTTATATTTTATCAAAACATATGCATCTTTATTCTGAAAGTATTGTTAAGTTTTGTAGGGATAAAAGACTAATTTCTGTCAGTAAATATAACTTATATCTTTGTAAATAGAAGAATGAGGTTCAGTGTCATGTATGCATAAATATGTGAAACAAAAATTGCTAGATATTACTGTAATTACATGGTCAAGTATTTCATACTAACCTTTGTAGATTTGCAAATGCATATGTTGTAAATGTCAACATTTTCGTTGTGGAATTTATTGGGACTCTAAGAAAAGGGGGAAGAATGCTCTAAGAAAGAGTTATCCAAATAGAATGAAAATTGGTAAATGTGATATACATGTACAGAAAAACAAATGATTAAAATTGCAGAAAAATTGAATTATTTATTCAAGAAAAAGAACTTTACAAATTGAGCAAATCAATAATATGTTGGTCCACCTTTATTTAAGCATTTATTTGCCTTGGCTTTGATTGAGGGAGTTGGCAGAAGTCTTCTTTTGGGATATCATGCCATATTCTATCTATTTAACAACTTCTTACATCTGCAAAATTTTGACTGATTGTACAACCCTCATAATACTTCATTCTAAATATTGGAAAAGATCTGACAACATTGTTGCTAAGATAGTGTTGGGCAAGCATGAAGACAAACAGTAGAAACTCACACTGTGTGTGATAGAGCATTAATCTCTGAAATTTAAACCCAGGATGTCATGATAGAAAAGGCAATAAAATGTTGCGTAGAATGTCCTCCACCCATTGCCGTGCTATAAGGACACAGCTGGTGACAACCAAAGAAGTCTTGCTATTGAATGAAATAGCACCCCAGACCATTACTCCTTGCAGTCAAATTGGTATACTACTGTTGTTCATGGTACCTCCAGACACATCTTCAATGGTCATCAGGACTCATTACAGAAGTCTAT
Organism: Latrodectus geometricus; assembly: GCA_026290005.1. Lineage (NCBI taxonomy): Eukaryota > Metazoa > Arthropoda > Arachnida > Araneae > Theridiidae > Latrodectus > Latrodectus geometricus. Next base: position 137,357 of record JAPDSC010084316.1, on the reverse strand, counting down.
TTTACTACTATTAATAGTATCTCGGGTTGAATGTGTGTGATAGTACTGTAAACTGGCTTGTCATTGTGCAGAGGTAGAAAGTAATTGGTGTAAAGTCTGCCAGGAGCCCAGCCCTCTTTTCTGAGCCACCTGTTAATGGTTTTTGCAATCGCTAAAGCACCATTGGCGTGTCTTATTGATAATGATGAATCTGGGGCTATGAGTGACGATTGTTGGATCCTTATTCTCTGTCTTCTCAAAGCAGTCCTCTTCCTTTTTGTCACTGTGTTCGGCCATGATCCACTCTTTCCTATCAATGTCTTCTAGTAGTGGCATTGCTCCTATCTAAACGTCGAGGGATTTGATAATAAGTCTTACCAGCTTTTTTTTTTAAACACCTACAATCTAATTAGCCCTCATGTGTAAAAAGTCACTGTAAAGCAACAAACAAACAAACAAACCTAACTCCACTGCACATCCTCTGTCAAATGCTGATACCTGCACTTATTGTTTGTGTACCTATATGTATTACATGTTATAACTGTCAACTTGAAGACACAGAATGTAATTCACTAATAATTTTTGGTTCAGAATCAAAATCTGTTCACCCCCCCCCCCCTTTGTTATATCCTTTTGAGTAGCATAGTTAAAATGTGCTGTAGCAACACATGTTCATTAATTGGGTTCCAAACTTTAAAAATATAAACCTCGAAAAATGTATGCATATTATTAGTATGGCGCAGCTTGTCAAATTTTGGACCTTGTGCCTTAAAACCCAACAACAACAACAGCATATTATTAGTGTCCAGTTTTTATTACTTCTTTTTAGTGCATCCTCTTTTTTTTTTTCCCCCTCTCTTAGAGTGTATCTCTTTAAGTTGTTAATTTCTAATGCAACCTTAATCTCCAATTTTCAAATATTTTATTTTTATTTTATATTCATCTTTTCTTTTGTTTGTCTTTAAAAGTTGTTTCTTCTTGTTTAAAAGTTATAATAATCTAATACAGAAACCAGTTGATAGGATGATTAGCAAATTTAATCCAAGATTAAATAGAAAAAAATCATTGTTTTTTTTTTTGCACTATTTTAAATATATTAGCAACTACCTTTAAATTGCTGGACTAATATACTTTTCTTGATATTCATCTCTTAAAGATGGGAGATAAATTTGGTATGTAAATCAAAAATTATGTAACAATGTTATCGATTCTAAGCTTGACTGTGTTATTCAAAAGAGAAATAAACTCCATTTTTTGCTTTGTATCTTCTCTTCAAATTATCTGTGTGTATTTAAGGACAAATGGTTTTTATTAATTCTTCACCAAAAGTATGAGGTTTCTTTTACTTTGTAATCATAAAAGCTATTTCAAAGGAAGCTTTGAGATGCTGCAATACACCTGTGTGATAATTTTCCGATTTATCCAATCTCATACACTTGAGTGAGTCTGCTTTAGAAGATAACTCTTTCTTCTGCAAAACCAGAGTAGGATGTTGCATCAAATGCCATTCAAGGCGATTGGGCCTCATGTTATCATTACTTAACACTTCCATACATATCACACACTGAGGCAATTTTAACTAGTCATTTTCTATGAAAGTAAATCCAAATTTAATGCAATCTTCAAAAAACTTATTTTTTTATTTTATTTTTATTTTTTTGCTGCCATTTTGCACATATAACAAAACAAATAATCAGTTACGATGGCCAATTAATGAAAGTCTCCGCTCTATCACCAATTTAGTAAACTAAATAAAAATAGTAACTGAAGTTTGTAAACACAAACTTACTTTTAAACAGTGAGACCTAATAATTTTGCACCCTGATACAGATTTTTCAACAAAAAATGTAAACTGAAACATCAAATTTGTCGCAAGTTTGGGGGAGTGAATTTCACAGATGCTCATGCGTATTCAGTAGGTACACAATTGTTTTCCAAGTGATTTAATGTCAAGCTGAGCGGGTGCTGTGGCGGAGTTGTGCCCGAATTTCATGCTGTGACTTGTAGAAACTTGTATAAACTGCATTTGATGACATTGAGTTTTAAAACAGCGGTTGACAGAATAAGTGAATAGTTATGATGTTTAATTTCATTAATTTTATTTGTGTAAATTAAACATTGCATTGAAATGTTATTTATTAATGTTTTTTGTTTATTTTTTTGTTTTTCTTGCCTGTTTGCAACCTTAATGGTATAAAAAATTAAAAGAAAAATACAAGCGCTTTCCGCCCCCCTTGACATCTCTCTGTCCTCACTATCCCCTGGTTGGGAACTCCTGCTATATATATATATATATATATATATACCGTATTTTCCTGTATATAATCCGCGGCCATTTTTTTTTTCGGTGAATAGTCTAAAATATGTACTGCTGATAATATAAGTGTCACATAAAATAAAAAAAAGCACAGTAGGATTAAAATTTAATAAATTGTATAGAAAAAAAAGCATATATTATGAAAATATCAGTCTAGATCCAGTTTATCGCAAAGTGCGATAAACTTGAGATGAAAGCACGAGATCGATCAAAAGCGATAATTTTGAGAAGAGTCTTGTAAAACTTATCGATATTTAGCTTCTAATAACTGTTAAAACGATGTTAGACATATTTAAATTAATATATATTTGCTTCGTTAATGATTAAATGAAAAGTTGGATTATTTACAAATTGCGTATTTTATACAATTTTTTTTTATATCGCGTGTGTTTTCTTTTTCACTTCACATTAACACATTTGATGCCATTGTTTTTATTTGCTTTCGCTATATCTTTTAATTTAAAATGTGCTGTGTAACGTAAAAATTTTCGCTTCCTTATGACAATATACGAATTTGAATATTTTCAAAACGAAACAGCTCACGTCAAAACAAATTGCAAAATGACGTTAGCGAATTTACAACCGTAAAATCTTTAAGAGGAACCGAATTCGTTTTTGAACGTAATTGCACAAAGCCGATTATAGTTTAAATAACTCAGGTGTGTCCTGGTACCACCTGTTATTTATTTTATGAAACAAAGAGTATTTCTTTCAAAACTTTCTTGTAAGCTTTTCTGATGGAGAATGTTTTTTATCAGATAATCCGCGGTGGCGTATAATACGCACAACGAAATTTGGAACTTTTTTAACACATAATCCGCGGTTTATATACAGGAAAATACGGTATATATATATATATATATATATATATATATATATATATATATATATGTGTGTGTGTGTGTGTGTGTGTGTGTGTGTTTCTCTGTATCATCATAACAATATTTATTATAATGTAATTGTACAATTTATTATTTTTAATATTTTTAGAATGTGGTGGTAAAAATTTCCATTTTGTTCACAAGTCTGCTGATGTTCAAACTGTTATTGCTTCCTCTATTCGTTCTGCTTTTGAATATAATGGACAGAAATGTTCTGCTCTTGACAGAATGTATGTTCCTGAGAGCTTATGGCCAAAGGTATTGTAATATATTATTAAATTATGTGAAAGTGTAAATTTTTATTGATGACATATTTCTCTAAATATTTAGAATTTTCATTTTTATTTAAATTGATTTAAAAATAATGAAATATTTGGGATTTACTCAGCATGAATAATTTGAGATATCTTTGGAGAGTTTTTTTTATCAGTTCAAATGCCTATAACCATTTTGATTAATAAAAAAAAATATCAAAATATGTGCATTTTTTATTAAACATTCATAATACTTATAATTTTAGAACTTTTTCCTAGATTATAAATTTATGACATTCAAAAGTTGTTATAACATTTGTCTTAGTTATAGTGTCATTAAAATTCCAGTAAAGTAGAGCTTCAATTGTTAGCACTACCATGAATTTAATGTATTTCTAAAACCAATTAAAATCTTAATTCGAATTTTCCTTTCAGTTTCATGAATGAAAAATGTTATGAACAATGTTTCATTTTAATTATTTTTTATCATTTATTTACTTTCTGAAAATTATTTTCATATATCCAAAGTGTATTTAAGAGTTGCTTTGGAAACACCTTGCTGACTATGGAGAACTAATTTTAATTTCACAATTGCAAGGAAAACTGAAATTAAAATTGTGTTCTAAAATAGAAAAATTTTTACCCAAGTTGTAGAAAGACATTTTAAGTTTCTTAGGAAGCAAGCTTAGCTAAGCTGGCTGCATCTGAATATTTTTAATAAATAGTTTGACTTTGTTTATTTTTGTAATTGTAGAATTATTGATTGTGGAGTTCATGACTAAATTCTAGAATATTGTCAACATCAAGTACATTAGTACATTATCATGATAGAAAGGCATTTTTAAAACTTTCATACATAATAATCAGTAACTCATGATTATAATGAGTTCCTTTTTAATATCATTCTACTGAAGATAATACTGCAGACTGGTTAAAATCAAAAATGTTAACCATGATTAGTTTCTTTTTTTAATTTATTTGGTCATAAAAGGGCATATTCTGAATTGATATGATTTATTGACATTAATATTCTAGGATTTAAATTCATACATATTGGTTACTTGTACTACATCAATTATTATTTATAAATCAATATTATTGAAAATACTGGATGAACTTATAATTCAACCAAAAGACAGATAAAAGTGAAAAATTCTTAAAAAAAAATTTTATTAATGATTTTATTATATGGTTTAAATAGATTTGTGCATTATAAATTTTTAACAATCATCAGTTCGTGTGTACACTTAATTTTAGTTAATACAGTATTGATTTAATTTGATTTTTTAAGGATAAATTCTCTTGTCACATATGAATTATATGAAATCCAGTGATATCTTTTATAACTTGTCTAATAATATAAATAAAAATTCTCTTGGTAAAAATGATTTTTGGCCTAAAAAATGAAGAAATTTTTAAGTAAAATTTAAAAATTTCTTCAAATAAAACTTGGATTTCATAAATTCATCAATCACTTGATATATTTAAAAGCATACTCATAATTTTTGTAATGATACGATTACTTAAATCGAAAAAATAAAAAGTACTTAGTAAATTCCTGATTTTTTTTCATTTCTCAATGAATTATTTTAGGTGATATTTTTGTTTATTGCTTTTTAACATCAATGTTATACTTTCATTGGAACTCTATTTTGTATATACAAGAGTCTGAAAAGTTTCATATTTTGCATTAATAAGAATCAATTGCATTAATTATGCATATTTTAGCCTTGTATAAATGTACTGATTCATAATTTTATATTTTTAGATTAAAAACTTAATTCAAAATTTCTAATTTTGCATTTATTTTTAATAGTAACTTAATACATAAAATGTTGAATTCTCAATCTTTAAAAAAAGTACTTAAATGAAAATCTCTCCTTCAAATTATTGAAAATATATAGAATTTTATTTTTCCTGTTGTGTAAATAAAATCTTACAATTGTTCTTTCTATATTATATTTTCAAATTTTGCTAATTTTTTATATTTCATTGTTTATAGATAGATATTTGTGTAAATGTCACATATTTTACTTAAAATTATCAAACTAACTATTACTCAAAATCATAGAAAAATAATTAAAATTTATAAAAATTAAATAACTCTTGAGTTAAACAAGTATGATAAAACTTTAAGAGTAAACATTCAAAATAATTATGTAAAAATGATATAAATCAAATAAGTCTCTAGAAAAAGGGGAAAACAAGTGATTAGAAAAGAAATTATTTTAAATTAGGGATAGACAGGAACAATGAGAAGGAAAAAATAGTTTTTTTTAAAGAAAAAACCAAACTATAAAAATTTTAAAAAGAAAATTTGAAGTTCAGACATTAGTTTGTTTTAAGGAAATGAAATTGTTCATTTAAAGTTGCATTACACATGCCAATCTCAATTTTATATTGTTATTTAAAAATTGTTTATTTTAGCAAAGTCTACTTTTTCTACAGAATCTAAATGTCTAAAAGTGCTGTGGAACTATCCACTTATTGTAAATACATTGTTCACGAAATTTTGTAGTTATTAATACAATCTAAACCTCAACATAATTTTTTCTAAATTTAATATTTGTCAAAGGAATTTATTTTTCCCCTTTTCCTACATTTTAAGTTTAGTAATTAGTGCAATAGATTTTTTAAAATTATTTTGAATTGTGCTAAATTGAATTTGAAAATGGTCTATCTTTTTGAAGCTAGGTGATAACTGAACTATTTCCAATCAATTTTTATGTATCAGCTTTAAAAAATTTCTATAATATTTTATATAGAACTTAGCACTAAAATTCCATCTTTTCTTTAGATTATTTTATCAAAGTAAATTAATCAAGAAAAAATCTTGAACAATTATCAAACATTCAATCTCATATTCTACTATTTATTATGTATCTTAAATTTATAGTAGAGTAAATTAATTTTTTTGCATTATCATAATTTTGAAATAAAACTAAGCTTGGAAAACTAATATTGATTTTTTTTTAAATAGATAAGAGATGGACTACTAGAAATTAGAAATCAAATCAAGGTTGGATCACCTTTGGAACCAGATACATTTGTGTCTGCTGTTATAGATGAGAAGGCCTTTAAGAAGATTAAGGGTTTCATTGATCATGCAAAATCATCAAATAGTCTTAAAATACTTGCAGGGGGGAAATGTGATGACAGGTATATCATATATATATATATATATATATATATTCACAAATGATTTAGAACTATTCTTTAAAAATCTATTTGTAAATCTAGAACACAGCGACAAACAAGAACATAAGAACATTGTCGAATGGGAGACCTATATGGGCTATAGGTTGCAAAGAAATCAGGCCAGAATTAAATGTAATAAAAAATAAACTAAATAAAAAAAGAAAGGGGCATTTTTTTAGAGTGTTATTCATGACTATAGTAATAATAAATATGCATCATGTTTACATATGTGATAATTGTAATGGAACAGCCATTAACATTCATATTTTTTTTTTTTTATTTCTCAAAAAGGTTATCACTATTCATGTTATGTTCATACACATGAATAATCAATTTAGCTGAGTTAGAATTTTTAAAACACAAATAAACAATATTTTTATTGACTGAAAAATAAGGATTTGTGGCTTGAGAAGAGCTACATTATCTGGCATCGAAAGGATCCATGGGCGAGTGTTTAAAATATTGTACATTTGCATGCATCTCAGTCCACCATTGTCATATTTTATTTGAGGGTAATTTATATCCATGCAAGTGTAAAATGTGCATATTTTATCCGCCATTGATTACATTAGTATTGTATGCTCTTTACTCATTGGTTTGTAAAGCAGATAAGAATAACGTCAAGTTTATAGCTTTCTACTTTCTTTGATTGTCTTTACATGGGAATATTTACTGTACCTTTTTAACTCACATTCTGTAGATTTGTAGAGTTCCATATCCTTCAGTAGATGTAATTTCAATACAATATAACTACAGCACATTTCTGTTGTTTCTCCCCCTGATACTTGAATATTAATTATCTGTGGCTCTGTCCCACAGGACCCATCCATCACCTTGGAAATGGGACCACCTTGTTTACAAAATGTATTCCCATTTGACTGTTTTTTATTGTAATGTGAAAATTCTAGCTTATGAGTTCAGAAATAGATGTGTTTGTACCTAAAGTTGCTGAAAATAAATTTAATACCGATATATCAAGCGTTCTACTGAACTTAAGTCGATCGTTGCACTTTCGCTCCTAGGCACATGTAATACAGCTCTTAGTATTCTAATTTTAAAAACATGTAAAGTAAAGCAGCTGTATTGGATTTGCAACTATATGTCCTTATTATTTGTACCTATTCTACAAATTGATTTTTAAATAATAGTTGCAATGTGTTAGATATATACACTTATGTTTCATGAATTGCAAAAATTAATTTCAGATTTATTAAATAACTTTTTTTAAAAAAAAATCTATACTCTTTCTTAAATTTTGTACTATAATTTTCTAATTTTTATCAATTAACTAATAACTGTATTAACATTGTTATATTTAAATGAAGTTTAATTTTCTTTAACTAATTACGAAATTGTCCCTGTGAAATATTCCAATTTGTGCTTACTTTTCAGCAAAGGATATTTCATTGAACCAACAATTATTGAAACTGAAAATCCTGGTGATATGATTATGAAAGAAGAGATATTTGGTCCCATTTTAGTAGTATATGTTTACAAAGACAGTTCCCTTCAAGAAACTCTTGAGTTGGTTAATGACAATCAATATGCATTAACTGGAGCAATATTTGGAAAAGATGTGTAAGCCTTTTAATATTTATACATTTTACATTTGAAAAATAAATTCAATTTTGCTTTAATTTGAAAATTTTAATGGCTGAATTTCTAAAATTAAAATGAATTTTTTAGTATGTAATGAAATTTGTATATTGTAATTAAAGAAATTCAATTTTTTAACTAAAATAATCATTACAGCATTCTTTTGAGAGTTATCTTTCTTTTTTAAAGTAATGTTGCTCATAAAATTTGTCTTTGCAATTGAATAGTATATAATATACTAAAATCCTAGTGTATTTAAACTACATCATTTTAAAATAAGCTATATGAATTAATATTTATACTATATCATTATTATTCATAACATTTTCAAATGTTATTAGAATTAAATATTTTAATTAAAATGCTTTCATGAATTGTTCGTTGAAATCATACTAAAATAACTTTTTAGAGCTTTTTTGGAATATGCTTCTGAATTTTTAAAAATGGCAGCTGGGAATTTCTATGTTAATGATAAATCTACTGGATCTGTAGTTGGTCAGCAACCATTTGGAGGCAGCCGTTTATCAGGTATTATTTTAGAAATTTCTAATGATATTCAGTTTTGTTCATTTCAACATAAGTATAAATAGAAGTACCATATCTATAAGAGTGCTGATAAATTAAACAACAATAATAATTGCATTTGTATCGCTGACAATAATAATTGTAATGATCAAAATTTCATTGTGTGATTTGGCAAGAAAACTAATTGTATTATTGAAATTAAATGGTGAGTCCTTAAAATTTTAATATATGGAAACTATTAATATATTGAATTTAATGTTAAGTACAACTTTGTTTTATAATGAGTCAACAGTTTTCTTTTAAAAAATATACAATAATTAAATGTAATTATTGTATATTTACTAATTAAAAATTGTCAAATGTTTAAAAAAAAAAAAAAAATTACAACAATGTTGGATAACAGAAATCTCGTAAAAGTTGTTCATAAGCAAGTTACTTTGCGTTTTCAGTTGGCTTTTGTCCTAACTGTTCAAAACAAAAAATTTTATTAACAAGTCTTAATTTGCTATCATTTATAAATCAACATTATTTTGCTTTCATAGATATTTTCTCCTTACAATGACAATTCACTATGTTGTAGAAAATAAATTCATTCTGGCATCTCCAATATCATAAGATACAGGGTAGAGTTTAAAACTTGGATTGACATTTTTATTAGAGAATCAAATCTTACAAATTCTGGATAACTATCTGCACTGTTGGAGGACAATTTCTGTAGTCATATAAGTGTTGGGGGAAATAATAGAGTAGATATGAAACATCTTTATAAAATTATGTTCACTTGAGTTGGATTTCCAAAGTATTCTAAAAATACAGAAAATATTCATATTTTCTGTTTAACATCTATAAAAATTTTGGTGGATGAATTTTGTTACTTCATTATGGATTGTCTGGTCTGTTGTAAATCATTTTAGTATCCATACATAATTTCTTTCTGGAAGGGCTTTTACTATATAGTGAACCATATTTTTATGTGTCCCAAGCAAGGAAACCAAGAAAACTCCATCACCCCAGATGTGCATCATAAGGCAGAAGCACAATATTCATTTTATCTCCATTGCTTAATAGTGACTGAGATCTTTTGCTTTGAAGAGCAGTGCTTCCCCATGTAGTCCTTTTTAAAAAAATCTTTCTTTTACTGAATTGAAAACATGAAAAAGAATAAGTTTTGGATCATCCTTGGGGAAGTAAAAACCCAACACATTTTCAGAAATATTTCAAATGAAATATTAATTTTTCAAAAACTACTATCAGATTAACGTTTGATTTAAATAACTTGAATTTCTTACATTTTTTAATGAAAATTATAGTAAATAAGAGACATTTGTGAAGGCAGCATTTAAAGTTGTAATTATTATTCAATTTAGTCGATGATTCCCAGTTATTAAGAAACATTTATTTTTTATGTGTGCTGGTAAAATGTAATTTTTAGTTGTAATGACTAACATAATAAAACTAAATGTAATGAAAAGAAACGTTATTACTGTTGGAATTATATGGATATATTTTTTGAATAACTTATTTCTAATAGTAGTCATGAGAGAATTTTTTCTCTCATCTTTAAAGAGAATTAATACTTTCATTCATTTGTCTATCTTATGCATATTTACGAAAGCCTTTTTGCTGAAACTTATGCAAATTTCAAAGTAAAAATTCAAAAAAAAATTTGACATAAATTTTATTTTGTAGAAAATTTTTGCTCTTTTAAGTAAATGTAATTATACAATCAGATTTTATTTTATCATCATTGTGTTGGAAGTAGAGGAGTTTACACACAATTTGTAACCACTTTATTTGGCAATACATATTTCTTACCTATATTTTTGCAAAAATTTTTGTAAAGGTATACTAAATCCTTGCAGTTTCAATTAATTTAATGTATTTGATTCTCATTTTAGGAACAAATGATAAAGCTGGCGGTCCTCATTACATGTTGCGATGGACATCTCCCCAAGTTATTAAGGAAACATTTGTTCCTTTGCCTGACTGGAAATACCCATATATGTTAGATTAATTTAATATCATTCTGAATCATACCACTTGTCTTCCATAAAAATATTACTGAAAGAGAAGAATAAAATAACAAACTTGAATATTTTCTCACTCTAAGTTGAAAAGATAATTTCAAATTGCATTTTATATTAGAAGCCACACATGTTTTAAATGGGCATTGTTTTATAATAGCTTTAGTGTTAGAAATTTATTTTTAAATGAATCTAATTATAATAATTTACATTAATATTTTTTAAATTCATGTATGTGGAATTTTCTTCAGCAATTGTAGATATTATAAAATGTGCAGTTTAAGATTTTATCTTCAACTGTTTTTATTTATATTTGCTAAATTAACAATGTAAGTTTTTCCTTAGAAAGGGATTGCATATACCAGTTGCTTTAAAAAATGGTCTATTTTTTATATTTTATAAATCTGTTAACGTGCACACTAGTCTTTTATATGTATATTTTTAAAAATTATATGAACCCGTGTGATACTAGGAATCTCATTTATGATTTATGTTATAATTTTGTAGTCTTGCATTTATTCAAATTAAATTTTGTTGTTCTGTTAAAGACTAAGTATATAATTTGCCTGTTTTATCAAATATGAGTTTTACCTATTTTTTTCTGTATTTTCAAAAATTGTAAATCATTTATCGTACATGTTTACTTCATTAGTTGAACATTCAATTTCTGAATTTCTGGCTGATACCTGTCATGATATTTTTTATTTCATTAATTGTCTTTATTTTGATAACATGTTATGATTTGAGATTATATAAATAAAAGCAAAGTTTATTTGATAAATTATATAGACTTTGTTTTTCTATAGAAATTTTTAATCTGATTTAACATTGTAATTAAAAAGTTATGTTCTAAAACTGAAGTGATCTAGTATTAAATAGTCATTTTTGATTATAATTTTTTTAAAATATTTAATATTTTGTAAATTATTAAATTTTGCTTTAAAAAATAATCTTTATCAATTAGAATCCTAAAAGTCTGATTACTTATCTGTAAACTTATCAGTGTATTACAATAATTTCCTGTTCTTTTCTAAGAAATGTGTAAACTATACTATGTTTTATGCTAGTCAAATTTTTATTTTAGAGTGTTTTTGAAATTGCATTTATGATATATCATTAAATATCTTTAACTAAATTTTTTATTTACAATATTTTCAAAAATTGTGTTTTGAAATAAAAGATCTGGTATTTATTTAAGTTAAATAAATTTCAATATGAGCAAAAATATTCATTAATTGCTTTATTATACATATTTTGCTATCTCAATTGCTACTTTCTTTTTACAATGTATTTCTTTTTAAGTACTTCAATTGATGTTGGATTTAAACTGTAGCTGCTAAAACACTCCGAAGGGAGATAAATTTACTTCTGATAGAAGTGACATGTATATGAACTGTTGTATGACAGCAATTAGTTTTCAATAAATATTTTGAAATTTCTTTGAATTATTCACTAAAAGTATTTGCATTGTAACATTATTAATAACTTAATTTTTTAATGCAATTTATTCTTGATTATTTTTCTAAAGTAAATAAAATTTTACACACACATATTCATTCAATGGTGAACTCTACTAATTTAATAATTTTTATATTAAACTGAATCATTTTGGTAGAAACACCGTAAATTTTTCTTAGGAGATCAGTTGGAGAAATAAGGTTTAAACCTATTTTTGAAAAACTTAGTCCATTTTAAATGGAAAATATGGGTGTCAGTACTTCTAAAAATATACAGTAAAGGAGAAAATCTTTAACGAAAATCATTTTCTCATCCAATCAAATTTTTTATTATATTACCATAATTTATCTGCAATTTAAGAAAAATTGTTTTGCATTAAGCTACTATTCTATAGTACCTTCGTAGCTCATAGATCGTAGCTTCATAGAAATATAGTTAGCTACTAACTATATATTTCTATGAAACTACGATTCTCCATTTTTCAATAAATTGTAAAGATTTTCACAAGACTTTCACACACAGACACTTTATATATATATATATATATATATATATATATATATATATATATATATATACAGGGTGGCGCAGAGAAACGGGAAATTTTGAAGTTGCCGTTGGTACACCTGTAAGTCTCGTAGGAGTGGGAGGCAGGTGTCATGACGTCAAGTAGTAACGGACATTCAGTTGAGATGGATCAGTGGAGTGGAGCGGAGCGTGCAGTCGCCGTGAAAGCGTACTACAAAAATGGCGACAGTGCAACAGCTGCACAACGACAGTTCCAACGCCATTATGATATTCCTCCCCGCGGCCGAGTTCCTTCTTCACATGCAATATTAACATGGGTTCGGAGTTTTGAAGAGACTGGTTCGGCCTTAAAGAAGAAACCTCCTGGGCGTGTAGTGAGTGTTCGAACCCCAGAAAACGTTGATGCAGTGCGAGTCGCAGTGGAAAGGCGTCCGAGTCGTTCTGCACGAAAAATTGCCTCATCATTACAACTTAATCGTCGGAGCGTGCAAAGAATATTGCACAGCCTGCACTTTCATCCTTACAAGCTTCAGATTGTTCAAGCTCTAAAACCCAATGACGGTGAGTTACGCTTAGCTTTTTGTCAACAGCTACTGACTAAAATCAATGACGACACAAACTTCCTTGAAAATCTTTGGATGTCTGATGAGGCCCACTTTCATTTAAATGGACATGTCAATAAGCAGAACATGCGTTACTGGGCGCAACAAAATTCCGTAGAACTTCACCAACGTCCGTTACACAGCCCCAAAGTTACTGTATGGTGTGCAGTGTCTGGTCGCGGGGTGATTGGACCGTACTTTTTTGAGGATGAAAATGGTTCCACTGTAACGGTCACATCTCAACGTTACGTTCATATGCTGGAGACATTTTTTGCTCCACGGCTTCATACTTTACCAGATATTGAAATTCAGCAAACCTGGTTTCAACAGGATGGAGCCACCTCACACACTGCCAATCTGTCAATGGCTGCATTGAGACGTTTGTTTGGGGAGCGCATAATTTCAAGGAACGCTAACGTCACTTGGCCTCCTCGGTCTCCAGACCTCTCAGTATGCGACTTCTTTCTATGGGGACATCTAAAGAGCGTTGTGTACCAGACTAGGCCAAGAAATCTTATTGACCTCAAGACTCAGATCGAAGAACACATCGCCAACATCCCGGAGTACACATTGCGTCGCACAATGCTTAGTCTTCAAAATCGATTGAACGAATGTGTTAGGCGCAATGGACAACACTTAACAGATGTGATAATTAAAAAGTGATTTTTAAAATGTATTTTTCCACTCTTGACTAACACATTTTCAACATTAAAATGTTTTGTAGAATATTCGTTGGTTTATTATGGTTATTTCAAAATTTCCCGTTTCTCTGCGCCACCCTGTATATATATAAAATTAAGTTTCTTGATACACCAAAAAAAAATCTTTATATTAAAATTGATGTTATGAATACTTAAAAAATTTCATTTTCAAATTGTTTTTCTAACAGTTCTTTTCTTTTATAATTAAAAGGTTATAGGTGCTTTACATTTGAATTTAGTTTCTTCAAAGCTTAAAGTAGATCTTTAAACAGGACAGCAAGAGATTAAGTCTATATAAGTCAAGTAAAATTATTCACAACACACATTAAACCACAATATTTTGTAGGTTTTTCTTATTCATCACACACATTTAAAATTCTAATTAGCGCCATTTTGCTTTTTGGTTTAAAAAAAAGTGCTCAACTATAAAAAAATTCAAAAATATATATTATCAACGAACATTAAATAAGTTTTAGGGCCAAAACTTGCGCTATGTTTTAGTTAAATAAAATTTCATTTTAAATTACGCAATGTGAACTGATTATATTAACTGTCTGATTTGAAGACATAGTTGACCATTTTTATATATTCTTAAAATAATTGAATGTGCGATATAAATATGAGCCTCCCTTTTGTGTAATAAGATTCTTCCGAGTTTCAGGACTTTAATTTGTCCTTTCTTCTCCATCCTCTTAAATAAAACTCGTAGCTCCAGCTCTTAGTGATATTTTAAACTAATATTTATTATACGGAAACTTAAAGTGTGTTCTTTTAGAAGTGTCTGTTCAAATATTTTACGCTTCACACTAGTTGACTGAATTCATCTCCCCCCTCTTGAGTCATTTGAGTAGCGTAAGTTTTGTTTCTCCAATCTTATAAATGTCTTGTGTCTGAATTTCGTTTCTTTAAAATTTTGATGAATATAAAAAAATTTCTGGATTTTTGTTATTTTTATAGCTTGATCAAGTGTTTTTTCCCCCCAATATTTTTTTTTTAAATCAGTGCACAGCTTTTAGTTATGCTGTTAATCAAATAAATAACAGAATTATTTCAAATGTATACTCAATTTTAACATTAGAGAGTGGTGAAGTAGATGTTTCATTGTGAATGCCTGCATTGTAATTCTCTTATTTAATGTTAGTAACGCTTGGAAAATTAATGTTTATACATAAAAGTGGGGGAAATAACATCTCTTGTGGTGCTCCCCTCTTACACAAATGTACGAAATTGGATCGAATAGATTTTAAAGTGTGTATTCAATGCAAAACTCCTTTAAAATAAAAGCTTTTTATTTCAATTTAAAAAGGAATATTCCATAAATAAAATACTATTCTTTATCTTTAGTATATTAATGATCCTTCATTTAATTAAATAAAAATGTTGGAACAACAAACTATCTATAGTGCTCATTGAAAAATTCAATTATTCAGGAATAAGTATTAGTTTGATTTTTATATATGAACTTCATCCATAATTTTCCTCGCGGCAATATATAACCATTAAATATTTTTGTAGGTTCAATTCGGACTGCATTTGTGAAAGCTTTCATTTTTAAAATAAAGTATCTCTCACCATTACTAAATATCACTATCTGAAAAGATTTGGAAACTTCCATTTAAATTCTCCGTAATTAAAAATAAAGACCAATTTATATTAAAATTCAAAACATGTCTGTGCTCAAATGAAATTACTTCATAGACAAGAGAGAATTAAGTTCAGAATATTGTAAATTAAAAAAATGAGGATAAAAAAAAAGTAACCGATAAGTATCCTAAAAATCCAAACTCTTTATTACCCTGTAAAAATGGGTTCCAAATAAAACTATTTTATATATGGTAATATATTATGAAAATTATTTCTATTCTTATTATATTTTTATCTTTCAAAAAATACTGGTTAATTAATATAAATTTTTATTGTTGCATCTGATTTGTGAAAGTAATATATTTAAAGAAAAAAAATTTGAAGAGCTTATAAAATTTTTTTTCCTTTTCGTGGCAATACTAGTTAGTTTTTATCTTGATTTGCGATATAATTCCGTCTTTATAGCTAGATAAATTCCCTTAATTGTTAGCTGTTAACTTATTTTGATATAAAAATGACATTTTCATTTTTATAACGGTAATTTCGTTATTTTTTTATTAAGATATAAACATTAAAATAATATGTGGAAATTGATGTATACCATGCAGGATATATTAAAAGAATCATCTTAACACTGTGTAAAGAAAAGTCTCTAATAATAAGTTTTTTTTATCAAGCATTTTAAATACATTTTTTACATATGGAATTTTTTTTGTTTATATCTTGGTGATATCATATTTATATATAGTAAAATGAAATAAATTGTCCTATATTCATTTCTATATAGTTATTTTATTATAGTTTAATTATTTTATTTATATTGAAATTAATTTATCAATAATAAATTATTACTCATAATTATTACTGTTACTCATTTTTTTCAATGTGAAGAATATTAAAAAAGAGTGAGATTAATTTTCTTACTTCAAACATTATAACTCGAGTACAATATTTAATTTAGAAAAAGAAAATCATAGTTTCAATTTTGTCATTTAAATGAAGTGCTATTGCGATTGCAGTGCTTTTAGCATTGTAATATGATACAAGTTGTAAATGGACGTTTTTATTGTTGTAGTGAATCGAAAAATTTTAGTGAAACACAAAAGAATAATCTGTACCTGATGAAACACGTTAATATTTTTACTTACGTGTAAAGAGTCATAAACGGCAAATACATCAACACGAAGTTTCTATTTGGTACAAGAAGAACTATAACCAAGATTATTCATAAATACAGAAATTACACTTTGTTTCTGAAATAGCAAATAAGTGCAGGAGAATATAATAAAACCTATATACAGATATACGCACTGACCAATAAATTAGAAACGAAATTTTCACTTAAATGCTTGCAGGAAAGAACTATGCAATTATTTTATGCCGTGAATTATATAACATTAGAATACTAGCATAAGTAAGGTAGTAGGAGTGCGTTTTACGATAAATGAAATAAAAGGGGTGAAACAATAGATCAGTCACCATTTGAAAAAAAACTTATTGATGGTGCCCGTTTAGCAATAGCCTGGATTTCAAAGACAAAAATCTCACCAAGTTCTCAAAAGGAGTTGAAATTTATGGTTTCAAAAGTAAGAATCAGAACTCAAAGTCCTTGAGTAGAAAACATAACTGCCGTTCAACTAGTTTTCGAAGACCATGGTTGGCGCCGTCTCCGTACTTACTTGTGACATCATTTCTATAACACGACAGTTTTTTTTCATGACCATAGCTGCCGACGATTAGCAGAACCTTGTATTCATACAAGAGTAAAAATGAGATGAAAGTATAAGCTCTTTAATATGAAATAAATTACTAAATTTTGCCTAAAATTATTCTGGTCATTATCTTCAATAATATATAACGTAAATTTAGATATTCAAAATATTAATGCATGATGAGAGGTAAGTGTATTGTTCTACAGTGGATTCTTATATGGCCTTCTGCTGACCTGGGACATCAGCAACAGTTGGGGAAGCACATTTTTACAGTGCAAGGACACTTTAACAATAGTGCTTGATAGGGGTTTGATGAAAGAATTGACGCTTAAAAGCTTCATGCAAAATTGATAGTGCATGAGCTTGTGATGGCTCTTACAGTAAGATCAAAACCAAAAATAGACCTTCCCAATGAAAAATACATGCAACTATTGTTTAAATTTTTATTTCCAGTATGTTTCTTCTTACTTAAGTAATTTATATACATGTAAGAAATAAATGCTTAAATTTATATACTGTATAATTATTGCCCATGATTTAAGTTCCTAATTAGTGATTATCTGTTCATAGTATTGAGAGTAAACTACCCTCTAAATATTTGCCAAGGACGGCACTCTTGAATACAAGTGACGTTTGTGGGACTTCTGATGCCTCAGTTGAACAGTTCAGAGATCTGGCAAGCCTATATTATAAGCCACAATTCAGTGAATGCCAATCATCATATTAATCTCACAAAATTAACGTATATAGTATATAAATATGTGCATCTCCTTATGTTAACAGTATCCGATGATTTTTATGAACTGTTAATTATAATTTACACCCATTGTTATCACAGAAATATGTTTGAAACAAAATAACTCCCTATGTTAAACATCGTTTAAGTCTGAATGAATGCATTTCTGCAAAAATTGAGAAATGTGAAATCTTATATGTTCCTTGACATATATGTGTGAAAGTTTATTCCCACAATACAATGTGGAACTTAAATTTAAATTTCCATATGTGTTGTGTGAGTTTAAATATAAGAAACATTGAATTTTACCGAATTTCAAAATATACCATTTTTAAGAAGCATATTAACGAGTTTTAAGAAGGAATTTAAAAGTAAAACAATTTTATTATTATTACTATTATTTTACTACTTTTTTCAGTTTTGTTTCTAATGGAATCTATATTTTTGTGATAAATTTTCAGGCATTGCAGATATTTTAAAATTAACTCATAACAATTTTTATTTTATAATAAAGAATATTTTTATCAGATTGTACGAGAATAAAAAAATGTGGAGACTTTTATTTATTTTTCATGAAGAGAGTTTAGAAACTTTTATTAAACTCACAAGAAGTTTTTTTTTTAACTTATGTATCACTTATTTAATTTTTTTTAATTTGGAACTGTATTTATGCGATGCGTTGTTGTGAATAAATGAGATATTATCATCACCTGATTCTCTCTGTATCTATTCTTTATCACATATATGAAACTTAGTGAATAAAAATTATAGCCAAAACCAAATTTTAAATATTTTTAATTCTATAAGTTGATATCGAAAAAATTTTAAAAGTTTTTAATTACTATAATATATACATAAATATATATTATTATAACACACATTTTAAAATAAATAACACAAGAAAACATCACAAAAGATAAATATGATAATGGTTCAAAGCAATAAAAAATAAGTTGTACTGTAAAACAAATTCAAATATACAGATGAATGAGCAATCATTTTTATTATGTAACAAAACTACCCAACTATATAAAATAAATATTTTTCATTATTAAATACAAACGAAAAACAATTTTTTGAAATTACTAAAATTGGAAATGCTTTTGCACGAAGCTACTTTTAACAATACTAGACTATATTCACCACTGAAGAAAATTATATTAGTATTCAATAAATGTTGGTAATATCCATTTCACAAATAAAAAATATTTAACTATAATATAATGATAAATATGCAGCTCTATATGACAAATTCGAATGAGCAATTTTCATTTCAGAGTTGTGATTTTTTAAATTAAAAATTTATGCCTACGAACAGAAGTCCTAAATTTTACCAGACATTATATACTATTAAATAAATATTAATTATCAAATTAATTTTAATTTCTAATGTTTCTAAAATCATGAGTTTTTGCATTTGAATCAAAAGTACGCCTTCCAATAAACTTGAATGGGTGAGATAAATTTATGAGCAGTAACATGAAAAGTCAACGTGGATTTTATTTAACGATAATAAATTAACAATGGAAATAAAATGATAATTTAATTTTTCTCTATAAAGGTATTACATACTAAGCGCAATCCAGAATTTTTCGGCTTGAATACGGAAGCAGTTTCATTTTCAATATCGCGGAAGGGTATGTTTTACGACGAAATTTTGTTAAGACTTGCAATTATAATTTAATATCATTTTGTAAAATATTTATTCTGCATCTGCATAGCGACTGGAATGAAAAAAAAGAAAGATTATATTTGTATTGAAGATTTTGTATATTTCTTGCCAAAAGAAAGACGGAGACTGTGATTATGATTAAATAAACAATAATTTTATTTAAAAAAACAGCTCCGTCACTAATTTTTTTATAATTACAAATTGCTTAGTAAAAAAAAAACGTGAAAATAGTTAATGAAATTTGCAAATGCACTTATGAGAGGATTGAACTCAAACCACGTTAGATTTGTGCGCCCTCTGCGAAAATGTCAAAAAGAAACGACTGAATTTCTCTTTGGGAAAATGAAACTTTCTTTTGTTCAATTAAGGTAAAGCAAATTTCATTTAAGTTAACCCCGGATGCCACTCGTCTTACTCAAGTTTCCTTTCTTTCCTTTTCTCAACGTTCTATTCTCAATAATGAATTAAAGTTGAAAATAAGGATTTTGGCGCCAAAGAGAAAGGAAAAAAAAATATCCAAAAATCTTGATCCTTTTACAGAAAACAACTGTTAATAACGTTTCCTATTAAATTTAATTTGCAGCACATTTTTCATTATTTTAGAAGCAGGCCGAGAAATTTCAGATAGCACATTATATCTGCTGTTACAAAATGTCCTGGAATATAGCATTCTTTCTAATTATACATCTATTTTTATATAAGAGAATTATGAAATAATTTGAAAGTTTGCATATAACTGAAAGCTAAACTATATATTTTTTTCATAGCATAACTTTCGTACATTTTAAAATATGTATGAGCATCATAAACTATATTTGTGTCAAGTTTAAGACTTCGATAAATTTTTAACATGAAAGTCCTTCACCTTTTCTGTTTGAGTAACTTTACTTTCGTCATCAGTTATATATTCGATATCGCTACTGTTTTCTAAAGACTTCGGGTATTTTGGTGTCCTACCTGTAAATACACTATTGCTTAATCGTAGTTTGAGATTCGATTCTAAGTCTTTGGATCTCAAAACTGCTTTCAAAGAGTTTTCACTGGTGTTATTATAAGTCCACATTTGAAAAGGATTTTTCTCCAACGGCTTTCTTCGCAGAATCTCTTCTGTTTGATTAAAACCACCATTTGCTAAGTTGAGGACTTCTTTTGAATACATACTATTCTCGAATTGAAATCCGCTTTGGGTGACTGTTGTTTTATCCATTGCTGTCATGTCTGTTTCGTGTTTCTTGATGTGCCTGTCCAAATTGGTTTGCTGCCCGAAGCAACGATCGCATAAGGAGCACTTGAACGGTTTCTCTTTATTATGGATATTGCGAACATGTCTTTGGAGATTGGAAGAAATGCTGAACGAACGATCACAGTACTTGCATTTATAAGGTTGCTCCCCTGTGTGTGTGCGCAAATGCCTGGTAAGATTAGCAGATCGAGGAAATACTTTGCCACAAAATTTGCAGGAATATTTCTCTTTGTTCTTTTTCTGTTTTATATATTGTTCTGAGGACACAGGAATCTGAGTTTTCGGAAACGCTGCTGCCTGCACTTCTGTACTTGAATTGGCAGTTATGGCATGAGGAAAAGAATAAACGGGAATGTCTGTGGCATTCGGAAAATAATTCATAGCCATGCTTTCTGGATGACCATGATACATAGGCTCAAAAATCATCGGATGCATAGATCTAGACCAAGGCAAAGGAAAATTGCATCCTCCATCGAAGATATTATTTGTGTCGCCAAGGAATTTCCAATTTGTATTATTGTTCTCGTCTAGTTCCACAGAGCATTTCTTTTTGTGACTTATTCTCAGATCCAATGGTTCATCAAACTGCTTGTGATATTCCACGAATGGACGAAATTGATGCATATAAGTTTTATAAAGTTCAATACTTGAAGGTTTCCAAGTTCTTGATAAATCATTTGTTCCGAATCCATGATTATCCAGAAAGTTCTGGTGAGAATAAAACTCACTCAAGACAAAATTTTCTGGACAAACACTTCCTACTTTGGGTGAAGTCTGTCTCTGATAGTTAAACATATTTGATGCAGAACAGAATGCTCCTGGGTCAAACATCAATTCTGATGTAAGAGGCTGTTGATCGCAGTTCGTTTTCTTCTCGATTTTCACGGCAGAATTGAATTTTCTTTGTTCACTTAGTTTTTTTAATCGTTTGAACCGAATTATTGAAGACTTACGTTCTTTTCTTGATGTGCGATAGTGACGTTTTGAACGCAAAACGTTGATGCTTAAAAAAGGATAAGCTGTTTGGTCGATGGAATCTCTTTGATAAATCGATGGAAAATTCGAATGTAATGCTAAATCCCCACAATGATCGCAGTTTCCTTGAATTCGACAAGAAGAATGCATACGTTTGTGTCGACAGAGATTTGAGAATTGAGTGTAAGCTTTGTAACAGACATCGCAACGGAAAGGCTTAACACTGCTATGGATATGAGCGTGTTGCTTCAAACCACTAGAAGTGGCGAACGCTTTACCACATTGGCTACAGGTATGATTTCGATTTCCTAGATGTTGAGATCTGACGTGACGTTGTAGATTGCTAGGATCTGTGAAAGCTCTATGACAAGATGAACAAAGATGTCTTCTTCTTTCCTGACGTCTGAGACCTAGTATCCAATCGGCTGATGCAGAATTTGCAAGTTCTTGAAGATACGATGCCTTAATTGGTTGGCTGCAAAATATTTCATTATAAATGATTTTCATTTAAAAACAAATAAAGAAATATACAGGACAACATATAAATAATTTTGTTCATTAAGAGACTAAAAGCGAAAAATTATCATTTGCAAAGATATTAAATTAAAAAAAAAATATAACAAATATATACATTATACCTGGTAACCAAAAGAACATTTTGCACTTAAATATTGTATTTATAAGCCATACTAAATCAAATGTAAGTTCTTTTTTGTCTTTTATTGTATGTTTATAATACTGTGTAATAATTTTACAAATATTTTGAGAAAATGGACTTTTAAGTAATAAAACCATAGTTCTATAAGCTGGTACTTTTGAAAATAAGAAAAATTTCCATGTTAAAATTAGGGCGCTATGGCAAATATCGTGTTAACTTGTTTACCATAATCGATGACTTATACGATGTTTTATCAAAATTTTGCAAACATGTTTTATGATAGAAAGATAGTTTTAACATCTAAACAGACAGGAGGATAATTTATGTTATCTTTCTTTTTAGCTGCAAAGAATATTTTATGTATTAGAAATTGTCACATGAGATACATTATCAATTACAGTTGACAGAAAAAAAACTTTGCTACTTATTGCAAAAATGTAATCATAGAAAGTGGCATTTTAGAAAGATTTTGATATATATATATATATATATATATATATATATATATATATATATATATATATATATATATATATATGTTAGGTTTGGAAAAAAGAAATCCATTATTTTTACGTGAACTTTTTGTAACTTCTTTCAGATTCGCTTTGTAAAAAGGTTTAAAACAGTTTTCATGTAGATCTTTAGGTCTTGTGCGAAGCTATGACTGCTGGCATGCTGTCAAGTTTGATAATTTTTGATATTTTATAGACATTCTCGACGATGTTGTATCCATGCGAGGTGCATCTTTAGCATCCAAATACCCAAACGGAATCGACGAAACCAAAATTGTGCGTAACTGGTTGTTACAGTCATATATAGGACGATAAAAACCTTTCACAATTTTAGCCACCTGGTTAGCATTTTCGCCATTATAAAAGAAAAACTAAAATGTATCAAATTTTCTGTTTGTTGTCTTCTATTTTCAAAACCTTGTACTCATAACTGAATTAATCAAACAAAAAACCACAAGAGGATATTTTAGTGTCAAATGTCACCTTTCCAATGAGCATAAATTTGAAATCGTTTGATAGATACCTAACGAGATAGCGATCACTACAGACGTCTACCGAAAAAATAATGGATAACTTTTTCCCCAAACTAATATATATATGTATATAAATTATTGTTGCTATTTCAATTAATTTCTTTACTTAGATACTTAAATTTTTTGTCATTTAAAACATGCTTCTCCCGAACTTATTACAATGTTGTTAAAAATAATTTATTGCCATTGACAAAATAAATACTTTTTATTCACTTTTACATAAAATTTTTACAAACGAATTTTTTGCAAATTGTTAAAATCTTTTGATTATAATTGAAATATTTCAAGATTATTCGTTTCCAATAAAAAATAAAAATGACATTAAATTTAATATATCATAGATCCATTAAGTTCAATTTTTTTTAAGAATTGTTTTCTCGAACATGATACATGCATGTTACGCTACGATTCTACTTGAAAAGAAATATACCTCGGTAAAATGCAAAATTATTTTCTACACCATTTTTTATTTGTCTTCTAAACGGTAAGTATTTATTTTTCTTTTTTGACGAATCTCCCATGTGAATAGTCACCTTTGTTTACTCTCGTCGCATAACACCAGTTTATGTCATCATTTCTTGTTAACACACTGATTATCATAAATTAAGGAAAATCACAAAAAGGACGAGTATGCAAAAAGTTATGCTTTTAATTTAATGAAGCTTATTATACAACACATAGGAAGGCGCAAAACAGCATAAAAAGAAATCCCCAGAAAATTATGATGCATTTGTATACAATGAACAAATGGGAAGTGTTAGTTTGGTATAGGAAAAGTACCTTTAATATGGGGTATGATCCCCCTGAGTAGCAACTGCAGCAGATTGCAGTGACGTGTGATGCTCTTAATTATGTGGTCTATTAAATGTGCAGGAAGTGCTAACCATTTCCAAAGCAGTTGAAAGCGAGACTAATGTCAAAGGAGGGGTTTGAGTTCAGCTACACGTCATCCTAGGGAGTATCGAACATGCTCAATTGGGTTAAGATTCGGTGATAGAGCAGGCCACAGTATGCGCTCAATTGTGTTCTGATCAAGATAAGGATCCACCATGTGAACCCTGTGTGGTCGTCACGCATTATCATCCTGCTGCACAAAAGTACCACCTATTGCCCTGGGATAAGGGCGCGCATAAACATTCAGTGTCATCTCTTTAGGTGTGAACTTTAACATTTCCCACGGAAAAGACATGGAAGTCTGTGCATCCACCCAAAGAAATACCCAAACATAGACACTGCCTGATCTGTTTCATAGACGTTTGGCAAGTGAAAATGAGTTCCACGTTCTCTCCAAATGAAAATGCATTTACTATCGCTTCCGAGGTTAATCCTGGACTCATTCGTAAAGAGAATAGCTCTCCATTGGACGCCGTCAACAAGTGACTTGTTGACGGCCCATTGCAAACATTCCCACCTATAGCGTGACGTAAGTAGGACTCAAATGACTGGTCACCTCGTATGAAGACTACGTTCGTGAAGCCTTCGACACACGGTTGATCTGGATACTAACTTTCGGCAACTTGTAGCATGGGGGTATCTGAGTTCAGCCGGAGTTGCGTTTCTATTCCTTCGTGCGCATAATGATAAATATCGGTTATCCTCATTCGTGGTAGCGCGTGGCCGTCCTAGGTTGAACCTCTTAGATGCTGAATCCGTGATTAGAAATTATGTCAAAGTGTAGGAATCATAGACGGACTTACATTCAGCCATTTCTATCTGACTTGTCCTGCCTCTAATCTCCCAATAGCTTGCCGTTGAAATCGTTCGATCAAATGATGCCATGATGTCATTGTTATAACTTCCGTATACCAAATTTCTAATCTCAGACACGCAGCGACAATTGCCATCTTATCTGTTATCTATGTGTGGATACAGAGTGTTGGCCTGCGAAGCAGGCCTTTAATCTTTCATCTGTGATAATTCTCGAAGGAATGCTTGTCTGTACTGGCG
>JAPDSC010084316.1:86612-105851 GCA_026290005.1 Latrodectus geometricus | reverse complement strand
ATTTTTCACAGATTTATTTGTCTGCATACAAAATGAAGCAAGTAAAAATCAATTAATGGAAAGTGACATTTGTGCTATATCCTAAAATTAATTGTGTAAAAAAAAATTTTTTTTAACATTTAGGTATGTTGGATAATGTTGTTTTTAAAAAAAGTACGACACTTCGAAGATAGGATTCGAATGAAAAAATAGTTCCAAATAATTATTTTTGAAGAATCAAAATTTGAATAGTGCGAAATGGTGAACTTTAGTTTTAAAAAGAATTGTCAAAGTTACACTACTGTTGAGAAACCATTACAATGCTCATCATCAGCAGTAAAAAACTTTTAATAATTATTCGAATATTAACGTCTTCATTAATTTTTTCAATGGCATGCTAATTCAACAACCACATAAACTAATTCGAATTCATTCGATGCCCGAACGTGAAATTAAATCTTGCTAGTTCATATTCAGTAGAACTGTATTTCAAAGAATTTAAAGAGAGTTCTTTGGAGGAATTTATGGTTTTGCTGATTGGTAGATGATTGATGAAAAATTTAAAAAAAGCGAATAAATTATAATATCAGTTCCAAATATTATAAAAAATATATTTTTAGACCAATCTTCAAATTTAAAATGCTATTTAGCGAAACAAAGCTTCATTGATGAATTGATGCATCGAAACAAGCAAGTATCGTACTCCATTGCTAATTTCTGAAAATAGTAGAAATGAGTAGCAAAACTGAATCCAGTATTCATGTACCTGCTAAATATTCTGCTGTAACATTTACGAATATTTACATTTTTGGAATTTTGAGTTGTCCCAATCTTCCTGTACTTCTTTCAGCCAATCTTTCCTGTACTTAGGTAAGATGTTCAATAGAAGGGGGAAAAAATACAGTTTCAGGCTTTACAAAACATGTTATTCTCATGAAAATTATGATGTCGAATATTTGAAAATAACCGTCATCCAAACAAACATTGAAAACACACAGTAAAGTAAGCTATTAGAAAAAAAGCTATTAGTATATGAGTAAAATAGCTATTAGAAAGTCGTTTTAAGATAAGTGAATAACTTTTGTATTATATTTTCTGTTTTCATCGTAATTATAGGATATTTTGAGGAAAATCAATAAATAGATACCAATTTCATTTATCGAGAGTTTATAAATAATTAATATATCAACTTCCTTCATATAACTTATACACATAATAATATATGAAATAGTCTTTGACTATGGGAATAATCATTTCAAAATAATTCTATTTAAAAACGATTCATTTGATTCACTTGTTCTCTTTAATCGGGTAAATCTAAATTAAAAATATTTCGTTATTCTCTAAAAGGTATGAAATTTCATATTACTCTGTTGGTGCAACCACATTATTCAATTTCACCAAACAATATACAATAATAATAAAATTCGAACAAATATAAGGAATGAGTGTTATACAGTAGATACGCGCGTTTTTACGAATCTTTAATTTGATTTCAGTAGATGGTACCTTACGCTATACACATTCCACTAATTACAACAAATTAATTTTAACCATTTACATCAAAAACTTGTTACCACACTATATAAATCTATCATTGAATCTAAATATCATAGTAGCACTTTTTATTTCAATTTTTACTGGAACTAACAGTTTCGATTTTTTTTAAAATTATTATTTCAGAAATTCAATATTTTTATTCAAAGCCTTAAATTGCTTTCCTGCGTCATGGGCGCCCATTTCTCTGCTAATAAAGCAAAAGCACATTTCTTTATAGTAATATTTTATTAATTGATTTTTCAGAAATCTTTATAACTAATTAAGTGATGGAAAAAAAAGTAATTTCGGTTTGCAACAGTAAAGAACGTTATATTTGCATTGTTATTCCTTTGTAAATGTTAGAATTTTTTTTGATTAAGTAGTCGGTACTTTTAGATTACTATAGGAACAAATTCTGTGTAATCTTGCTTATAACAGACACTTTACGGTCAGTTTAGCATGGAGTGCAAAAATAAGCGTTTTCAATACATTTTTTATTTTCATAAAGGCAAGAAAGCGGCTAAGACGCTAAAAGAGATATGTGAAGTTTATGATGTTGATTGTTTAACAGAACGCGTGTGTCAGAATTGCTTAAAAAATTTCGCTCCGGAGATTTCTCAATGAAAGATTACCAACATTCTGGTCAACCTTTTTAAGTTTCTGATTACAAAATGAAAGCCATAATTGAATCCAATCGTTTTATAACTTTGCGCAAAAATTGAAAAAACAGCTAAATGTATCACACACAGCAATTGAAAATCATATAAGACGTCTTGGACTTGTTGAGAAGCTCGATATTTGGATTCCCCACGAATTAAAAGAAATTAACCGAACGCAACGAATTAATATTTGTGATACGCATTTCAAACGCAATGCAAGCGACCCTTTTCTAAAACGAATTCTCAGTGGTGACAAAAAATGGAACGTTTAAAAAACATTAATTGAAAAAGATCATAGTCTAGGCATGATAAACCACCACAAACCATAACAAAATATGTGTTGTATAAAAAAGGTTATGCTATCTATTTGGTAGGGTTACGAAAGCCATGTATAGAGAGCTGCTTCCAAGACAACCGAACGATCAACTCTGATGTTTACTGCCAATTTGTAAATTGGAGGAAGCAATCAAAGATAAAAAAAAAAAGGCTAGAATTAACAAATTGCAAAGGAATCACTAAAAATCCTTAATTACTTTCAAACCAACACAATATTTATAATTATAAAACTACCTAAATTCGAAATCCTATATCAAGTCTAATATCTTTTTCTTTCTTATCTAATTTATCATAGGAACAGTTCTTTGCTCTTAATAAATATTTGTATTGCATGCAAAATTGCACAAAATTGAATCTTTCTCTCTCGCTGCATAAAAATGTCTCATTTTCCCAAATTATCATTTGCATATCAGTAATAAATCTGAGGAGAAAAAAGTTTCACTTCCCCTTTTAGAAACAAACTTGATATATTTAAATTCTCTTTGTAATGAAATTTTGTAGTTTCTCAATATTTTTATTATTTTAGAAAGAAAAGCATGGTGAATTTATTAGAATTGCTACACCTCGTTTTCAAATTTTATCCAATTGAACTTCTTGCATTTGGGTTAATTTGGGTTATTTCATATAAATTCTAGATATGAAATTTAATTTTTTCAAATTTAGACAATATTTCAATAAATATTATTTATAAATTACTTTTTGCTTCTTTAACATTTAATTACTCTATTAATTTAAATAATCCATATGTTAAAATTATATGATATTATTTTTTCCATTGTTCCAAAAAATATGATTTATTGCAATGCATTTCGTTTCTGGCGGAATTACCCTATACACTTATGAAAATAAATGCACAATAAAATATATATTCTGAATTATAAAAAAAATTATACATAGTTTACAAATTAAATTCAATTTTTCATCTTATAATCATGCAATCAGATGAAAAAAAATGTTTTTAAAATAGAAAAAAAAAATTGTTGTGTGTGTGTTGTTTTTACTCACAAGGGAAAGGTTTGAAAAATAGTTAAAAATATTTGCGTAATATTTGAGAACTGCGCTCATAAATTCTGATAAAAACAGACATTTTATGAAATAAATTATTCTGAAAGAACTATTTTAAAATATTAGTAAACTTAAATAAGGTTGAACACTAATAGCAAAATGTATTGTTAATGTAAGAAGATGTTTACTTTATCATGAAAAATAATGTAATACAATATACATTCATAGTTCTTTCTTTATGCAACTTTCGTTTTTAAACAATAGTCATCGTATAGACATAATTTTTTTGGTTTAGAAATATATTCAGTAAATTCAATTCTGACAAGTTTTCTTTGCATACATTTGTCACATTTCATATAAATAGTTAAAAAATTTTAAAACACGCTATTATAAGAATTATTTTTCATAAAACTTCAATACATTTATAAATTATATGTTTATATGTAGTAATATAAGCTTAATGTCTAACTATATGTAGTTCTTCTATGCGTATTCATATTACATACACAAAAAATGATCAAAATATACTTTGCATCTGAGATATTAGTTAAAAAAAATTATGCAATTTAACTAAAAATTAGATTCCGACGAAATTACAGAAAATTAGAAAACAAAATCGAAAACGTATTCGCTTTTTTAGCAATTAATAATAGTAAGAATTTAATTTCAAATTAAAATAGCATATAGAAATTATTAATTTAAAACTGAATTATGAAAATGAATCACTTTAAATAACTTTGTTAAAAAATCAAATTGATTAAATTCACTTTAAAATTAATTTATTAAATATCCTATAAATTAGACATTAAGTTCTTATTGCTGCGGATTCGAAAAAATTATTAAAAATATAAGCTTAATGTTTGTTTAAAAAGTATTAAATTTTAAATTAATTTAAATATAAATCATCCAAATTGAGGATTAGGTTAATTAAATTATTTTAAATTTAAATTTTTTAAAAGAAAACTTACCTTTTATCTTTAGTAGACTTGAAAAACTTAAAAATCCAACTTGAGCAATGGGACTAATTTTCATCTAATATCACCATTTATAAAGCTCTTATCAGTCATTATCCATAAAATGTTTGTCAAGAACAAAGCTATCACATTTCATCATTCTAAACTAATACATTATTTTTTCACCAAGCCATTTTTAAATCTTAAAAAAATTTTCAAAATATTTGCATGAAACTTTTAAAAAATTTTATTTTTAATTTAAATTTATATATATTTTTAAAAAATTTAAAAGTATGAAATTTTAATTAACTCCAGTTAAATAATTTTTTTTACTATGAGAACGAAAATCGAAATATTATAGAACAAAAGAAAAGCATTTGATTTTCTATAAGCATATGCCAATCAATGAATTTTTAGAAAAAGTATAAAATTTGTTTAAATAATATTTAAATTAAAAATAATTTATCTAAATAATCAAACTGACATTGATGATTTTGATAAAATATGATTACTAAAAAAATCACACTCGAATACGACAAAAAAAATTCTAAAACATTTCGATTCTGTCACAACAACTTTCACTTCTTTTCACCTTTTGTTCGAATTTCTCACTAACATTGTTCTTCCCTTTCTCAAAAGCCCTACTTCCGGCCCTCCCAGCTTCACACCTAACTGTTGATTTGCTGATTTTTTTCCAATTCTCTATGCTTGTTTTACTTATTTACTTTATTTTCCCCTTACGAATAACGGAATTGCCACCCCTTTTTTTGGTCTGTTTTGACGCCAATTGGCGATAATTTCGGCGTGATGACCTCGTTCCGATGGCTCGCGCCTGGAACAGCATGGTTTTGTGACATAACACTCAAGACGGCCTGAGTGATATCAGACCAAAGGGATATTTGAAGTTGAAAGTAAATAAATAAATGGAAAGTGAAAAGAGATCTCTCTTTCTACCTGACCAATTAATCAGGGAGGTGGGTCCGTGCTGCTCCACATATCGTCATAAGTCTCTGATCGGCCTATATTTTTCACTCATATGCGTTTTGCTACGAACTTGAACTAAGTAGAATCAAAAAGTTGCTGAAATTGTTTGTTTTCGACGATCAGGAAATGATTTGTAATTGAAACGTGTTCTCGAAAATTAGCAAGGCGTGGTACAAGAAAAACCAAATTTAAAATTGATAAATTACTAAAATTTTCAAGGTACAACAAATAATGGCAAACAAATGTTATTTGCTATGTAGTTAAATTTAAACTAGTGTATTGAATAAACTGTAAAAATATTAAATTAGGTTGTTTGTCGTATTTGTGGAGTTAAATATCTTATTTACTTATTCTTTTCACTTTTTGAATATTTTAAGTTTCATATATTTTCTTAAGCAAATGACGAAGGCCTGGTGGTGAGACATCGTTGTGCAGAGTGAAAGGCACGGGTTCGATCCCAGTCGTTGTTGTATAATAGGAAACGGATATTAAACTTTTGCTCTCTCCCTTCATATCTGTTAAGGTAGAAGTAAGGGAACTTTTCGGGTTACCTCCTTTGCCACACTTTAATACGGCCCACTGTTTTCGAAAATTCCAACATTAATCTATGGATAATAAAGTGCCTTACCATAGCTATTGGCTGTCCACTACATAGTATCAAAGCTAACTGAATAAGTATAAAAATTGTTTAGATTTATCTTCATAATGTCTTTTTTTTTTTTTTTTTTTTTTTTTGATATTATTTGACATTTAAAAATTGTTTGACTTTTTTCTATTTTCATGAAAAATTTTCAAATTCTTTCA
Source organism: Latrodectus geometricus (assembly GCA_026290005.1). Taxonomy (NCBI): domain Eukaryota; kingdom Metazoa; phylum Arthropoda; class Arachnida; order Araneae; family Theridiidae; genus Latrodectus; species Latrodectus geometricus. Next base: position 99,592 of record JAPDSC010084316.1, on the reverse strand, counting down.
AATATTTATGTTTTTAAAGTTTCAATTATATATCTATTAATATATCTATCAAATTAATTAATATATCTATCAAATTACCTTTGGTTGTACGCAACTTAACAAATACTTATTATCTAATAGTATGCAACTACTAAAGATTTATTAAGAGTGATTGCCTCATTTGTTCATATATTCCTCTAAAACTCCACAATGAGTTATTGCTAATTTGGGGGTATATTTTAATGCAAATATATAATTTTGTTAATGATGAAGTTAACTTCTGAGCTGGCACTCTCCTGTCTAAATTCTTACATCAGAAAACATTAGATTTCATATAACTTTAAGGAACTCCAACTTTAAGAATTTAATTTATACCTATTCTATTAATGTTTAATGATGATTATTATGAAAAAATTTAATATTTTTTAATGATTACAAAAATTTTTATGGTTAAATTATAATTATTGTGATTGTTATAAAAGTTTAAGATTATATAAAACATCCATTTGAAATAAAAAATAATAAAGTTTTAAGTATGATACGAGGCGACAAATATGTATTACAAATGAGAATCAAATGAAAGTCAATGAACCTATTATATTTCTATGATAATTCTGCCAATTTATTGAATTGATTTTAATCGTTTTGGGAAACTCTATTTCGATACAAGTATTGAAGTATATGTGGTTGTTTTGTGTTAAAATTAAGGTAATTTTAAAAGAAGGAAACTAAAATGATGGTAAAAAAATTGAATCTTTAAATAATGACGTTGTAAAAAGGTTACAAAGTTGAACTCAAATGATATAGTAACAAAGATTGTAAACTGAATTATATTTTTTAATAAAATAAGTTTTACTGAACAATTTCGTAATGTAAAAGATAATGTTATTTCTTCTTTAGCCTTTAAAGATACATTTGAAACCTAGCAAACAGTGAAACACTTTCAGGATAAATGCTTTGAACTGTGAATTTCTTATTTAGTGTCAAACAAGAAAAATTCGTCTTTATTGATGAAAGGGAGAAAATTAGGTATTTCAAGAAAATTACGAAAAAATATGAAAAAAAGACGAAAATGGAGTTGGATATTCCAAAAAGACAAAACGCCTTTGACAGAGACAATATCAACACAGATTTGTCTTTAGCTCAACTATTCATTTCTGGAAAACAATAGCCACCATTCTCATCAGATCTAAATCCTGAAATTATTGCTTCTATAGAAGATTAGATTCCGATGTTAATATTTCAATGGAACATAATTATTATGGAATAGAGAATTTTCATACTAATTTAGCTGTTTCCGTCGAATGGGACAAATAATTAGATTAATTCATATCGAAAAACTTAAATTATTTTCTGTCGCTCACCTATTTGTTATTTATTTTTTATCAAATAGTAGCGCTCTCTTAACCAATTCTGAATTTTAAAACTATTTCTTCTGCAGAAGATTCCAAAGCGATATTCTAGTGAACTTAACTGTTACAGAATTGAGAATAATCATGTTGCTATTTCTCTTGATTGGGACAAACAAGAAGAGCAATCCATACCGAAAGATTGCTAAGTTATCTTCTATAATGAAGAAAAATAGAGCTTGATTTGAATTACAAAATAATAATACAATGATTTATTTTCTGTTCAATAATTCTAAAATAGTTCCTAAAATATCATCTTATCACAAAAATTAATTTTTTTAATGTTGGACTTCAGTGACTGATAGGAGTGATTACATAAATAAAGTTTGTCCCAAAATTAATTCAAGATTTGGATTAAATAGAATGTCTTTAGATTGTTATTTTTATATTGAATCATAAAGTACATAGGATAAGATTATTAAAGGAACACATCAGACGAATAGCTTCCACGGCTTTATTGACACATACGCTCTCTTTTGTCGAAATTTTTCCTGATATTTCTACATAATTGTAGATGAATTTCGTTGATGCAGTGTTTAGTTTCTACTTGTAATGCATGGTTGATTGTGGCCTTCCTGATGTTGATATAGACCTTTAACTTCAAATAACCCCATAAGAAGAAATCTAATGGTGTTAAATCACACTATCTTAGGGCCCAATTCTGATCACCGAAACGAAAGAGTACATGACCAGGAAATGTCTCATGGAGTCATTGAAATGTTCCACTAGTTGTATGCCATGTTGCACCGTCTTCTTGAAATCACATATTGGCCACATCAATAGCACTTAATTTCATCAAAAAGAACTGTGATATCGTGATATACAGCACCAGTAATAGTTACTGCTTGACCTGTCTCCTTTTCTAAAAAGCATTGTTCAATAATGCCTCCAGCCCAAAATCTGCTCCAAATAGTAACACATTGTGGGTATATTTGTTGTTTTACAATCACATACGTTTTCTCCGAACCCAAAACACAGCATTTTTGGTGATTAACAAAGTCGTCAGAGGGAAAATATGCTTCACCAGGGTTTTGCTCGAAAAATCAACATCTACTTGTTGATGTTCAATAATCCATTCTACGAGCTCTCTTAGCTGTTTATGGTCATCAGGCTTCAGTTGTGTTAATTTAATTTTGTAAGCATGGAGACACAGATCTTTTCTGAATATACTCTGTAGTGAGCTTCTTGAAATTTGCAATTCTTGTCCTCGACGCTGAATTGATGTTCCGTTGTTTTCACCAACACTCTCAATCAATGCTTTGATATAGACATTTGAACAGATTGTTTTTGGACGATCAGCGTCTCCAAAAGTTCCAGTCTCCCTGAATCTTTCAAGTAATCTTTTCACAGTTGACAAATTAAAATAGTATTTAGACCACATTTTGCAAAAAATTTTCGAGTTGCGGCCATTATTACTTTAACTACAACTACTTTAACTTTAATTGCTAGTCCCTACCTTGACATTTTAGAAACAATGATAATATTATCTTCCTTTTACAATTCAATTTTTTTTTCGAACATTCGGTTTTGACAAATAGTTTTGTTTTTTATGATCTGTTTGGATATTTGATTCATTCTTGAACAACGAAGCCGCATGTAAGCATTGTAAATATTGTGGGAACAATGATCAAAAACACTTGTATATCAAACATTTGATGGGAAAGAACTGTGATGCCCAATTATTCATCTTCTGTGTTTCCCTACGTAAGGAAAAAGGAAAGGGAAAATATTCTTAAAAAATTTGTGCTCTTTTGTTATCGAGTTGGTTTTATTTTATTTGATCAATTCAGTTTATGAACTTTCGTTTGTCAAGGGAGATACAGCTGATTTGGTGGAGGATTTGCCGCAGTTGAAAAAACGAGCGTGTTTATCAGTTGAAATTAAAAAAAAAATTGAAAATAAAAAAATTCTAAATAAAACAAAAATTGGCCCAAAAAAATTGTGAAATTCCTCAGAATAACCTCTAGACAATTTTAAATCTGAAAAAATCCCGAAAAAAGTATGACAAAGGAAACAGTGGCAGCGAAAGGAAACAGTAACCTCCCTTTCGAAAATATTGTAGAGAAGCAAAACACCTCAAACTGGAGCTTTGCTTGCTTGGCTGAGGAAAATGAGAGGAAAAAACATTCTTCTTGATGTTAATGTCGTCAAAGAGAGGTGTAAAGGCTTTGCTATGAATCTGAACTTAAAAGATTTCAAAGCATCAGACGGTAGGCTTTAAAAATTTGAAGTAAGACATATAGTTAGAGTTTTAGAAAATTGTACAGTGAAAAGAAATAAAAAAAAGGAAAATAAGTGTTGTTTTCTAAGTATGAATCTTGTTTTGCAAGTTTTTCTTATAGCGCATTCTAAATCATTCTTTCTAATAATATTTTATTTACATAGGAAAAGAAGTTTGGTGAAAAAAAAAATCGGATCTTAATAACCTAAAATATTATTTTGTTTATTTGTGAACTTTCTTTTTAAAAAAATGATTTTACCGGTTCCTTCGAATACGAGCTTCTACTGTATTTATTACCGTGTTATGATTTATACATAATATTTTGTTCGATACGCATTTCAAGTATTATTATTGTAATCGTAGTGATAAATGTTTTCGAATCTGATAAACTAATAAATCTTGAAGATACAAGATTGAAAGCCATGAAAACCATACGTGATATACAAAATTGCGCAATAATTTAATTTTTATTATTCAAACGCCTTCATATCGAACTTACTTCTCTTTGCAGCATAATGCGGCATGGCTTCGAATCCTAAGAAAAAAAGGTGTGGACTAATCTCTGATCTTATCTCTGTAGTCTTATCTGTGTGGACAAATCTCTGATGTGGTCTGATTGAACCTAACTTATTTCTGGTTGTTTCATCGACCATTTTCAATTGTACTTTATACATATTTAATTCGACAAGGTACAAAACTTTAATTTTCAATAAAAATTAAATCAAATGAATTTTTTGGTTTTTAGTTACTTGCTAAATTTGATGTGAAATAAAATTCCTCTGTTATCATGCACAACAAAATACTTTTCCTTAAGATTCAAATATATTTCCATTGGTCTTAAGAGATACTTTTATATCAATATAAAAGAAACTTAATCAAATGCACACGTTTTCATTTTGTTCAACCACAACTATTGTACATTATTATATTCAATGGTATCATTAAAATATTTTTCTCACTCAGATTCGACTGATAAGTAATCTAAAAGAAAAAAAAATTTGATATAGCATAATGTAGGTTATTCTAAATGTAAATATATTGTAAATCCATTCATCCAATTATAAGTTAAAGATATATCTCTTATAAAAGTAACGAAATAATGTTAAGTTAGATAGCACTCCACTCTTAGTTAAGTTTCACAGAAATAAACTGCTTCTACAAATAGAAATAGACCTTTGGAATTCCATATAGTTACTGGTTTCGTTCATTTTTCAACTACCCAAAAATATTTTGTAGAAATTTGATTATATCTTTTATTCAGAACTTTATAGTGGACAGATTTACACCTCAAATTTGTCTCACACAACTGTAAGATCAGTTAAATTAAAAAAACATATAGCGAAGCATAAATATACACAAATTTCGCCAGGTTTGTAGACTGCGCCATCTATCGGTAAATAAATCAAAGCTAATTAATATATTATTTTTCTTTCAGTTATTTGATAATGAGTGTCTGCAAAACCATACAGTGTCTTGTATACTTTTAGAATAAAGCAACACAGAGAAAATACACAAGTTTATTACAATTAAATGTCTTTTAGAAAAATATAACTTGAATCCTAATAAAAAGTTAAATCCTAAGAATAAGGAAAACAATCTGAAAGGTAATAGTCTATTGAGGAGGAACTAACTTAAAAAACGGAAGACGCTTTCTGACTTCAATCGCATAGTCCCTGACGGGCGGGCTTGACTTCGTCAAGTGTCATAATTTTTAACATAAACAATAACTAAATTTCACCTGAATATCTGATGCGTTTGCCCGTTGCTCTGCATAATTTCCGTTTTATATTTTGAATAATTTATTGGTGATATCACGATTTAACATATATTCATGATAAATGGCTCAATGCATCAAGCAAACTGAACAAATTTTTAGTCGTCTCATTCTTTATTCTTATTGGATGAATCGAAGCTTTCAGAAAATAAAGAATTATAATTTGCATATGTATGATAAAAATTATTATTTTCTCTAAAAGTGGAAAATGACAAAGAAAGAATGTACGTAGTCAACGCCATCAAATCTCGTTTTTCTTAAACAATTCAATACTCTTCATAGGCATAGAACCAATAACACAATAAATAGAGCTACCACAATATTAATAAACTACCAAGAAATAATATCGTTTCTAAAAAAAGAAGCAAGAAACGTTTTGCCTCAATCTTAGTGATTCGCTGTTATAAAGTTAATAGCAAAATTACTAATCTAAGAACTTAGTCAAAGCATTTAGTACGGTATAAAATTACTAAACAGTAAAATATGAAAGAGCTTAAGCTAACTACGCAAATATCAAAAGACACCAAATTCACAGCCCAGAAATGAAAAATATCGGCCGAAGTCGCATTAGAAAATTTTTAAAATTTCGTGATTTTAAAATTTTGTTTGTGGTTTCTATAACAAATTTTTCTATTTTATGATAAATTTAATCATGAAAAATAAAAATGTAATTTTTTAAATATCTTTCAGATGGAATTTGTGATGTAATGCAACAAGTCTGTCTATATATTTAATTGTATGTGGATTTTAACATTTCATTTTATAATCTAATAGCACAAACGAAATGTTAAAACCTACTTGCAATTAAATTTATAGATAAAAGTGTTTTCAATTGACACTAAAAGCGGCATATTAAAGATACCCTAATGTTTATCATTTACCTTATCTCACAATTTGCATTTAAGCGAAACATTTTTTTTTATAAAATATTTAAAATGGTTTCATTTCTTATTTACCGTTCATAAAAAGAAAACAAAATTTGTACTCTTACTCAAAAATCTTTCCATTTTCAAACAGTAGAATCAATTTTTTACAATAAGATTGCACTACAGAGGAAATCGTACAAGACTGTTAAAAAGCATTTCATTTTCTAGTGTGTTACGGTATGTTATAGTACGTAACTAAAATAAAATAATCTACGATTATTTTATGCCTATAAAGTCTTCTATTTATTTAAAATATTCTGCTGTTGTTGTTACTTATTCCACTTGGCCTAGAGCCTAGCTAGACCAAGTGTAAAAGACCGTTCGGCGACAGGAAGTCATATACCATCGCTGGATTCTCCAAGATGAAATTCTTCTCTAGGCCTATACAGGATAGCAAATGTCCAGGTGTAGCCTGGTGTAGATTGCATTTCAGGAAAACAGGGTAGGTCTAATTAATATTCTTGATATAGAATCCAAGATATCAACACCACTTACTTGATTTAAAATAACCTATGAAATTAATATGGGAAACGGTGAACCTAATATATATATATATATATATATATATATATATATATATATATATATATATATATATATATATATATATATATATATATATATATAAGTATATTAAGAACTATAAAATATTTTAAATGATTAATTTAAATGCTAGTATAAATGATTAAAATGTAATAAATTATTAATAAATAGAAAAAGATATTTATTGTAATCTTATAAATTTAAAGTCATTATAATTAAAAATACTAATATTTTAAATTTGAGTTCTTGTACGATTTTTTTTTTTTTATCATAAACAAGTTTTACTAAAGTGGGGTATTTATTCATCATGCAAAAAAAAAAAAAATTAATTCTCACCACAAACGTCACAATGTATTATAATGATGAATGTAATGATAAGCTTTTACATTAATAACTTTTTTAAGAACGGCATGGCCCACTCCGTACTAAATTTATAGTAAAGCATGTCTTCAGAGCTACTTTCCCACAAGGCTTTGATTCAAGATTAAGAATTTATTGAAGTGGTATAGGAGTTAGACTAGAATTTCAAGCAACCTATGACAAAACAATTTAGATCCATAAATGCCCCTGTATAAATGAAGTTGAGACATCTACAAACAGCTGTCTCAGAGTCACCCATTCTTTTGTGGCCGCCGGCATACCTCCCTGTCTCAAGCCTAGAATCGGTAGATGGAAGCAGCTGTCAGAGAGCCTTCGTAATTTAGAATCAGGGACCAATCGGAAATTTCCAATACTTGGCCTGCCATCCCGAAGGTATCATTTCCCTTGGACGCCATTGCAACCCCGTCCTATTTAACTTGCTCCAGCCGCTTTTATTGAACAAGGAGGATTTTATGTTGGATTCGGGATTTGAACACACTATCATGTGATAGTGAGAACAACATCAAAGTAACCAAGACACTGAGGATCGAAGATTGTGGCCATATTCTTAGTAATTTGCATGCTATTTTAACTATATGACCATGTGGTTAATCTCAAATGATAGTAGAAGTTAGCTTACGTTCATGCATTTTATCCAGTGATCCTTATTGTACTCAAATGGTTGTACTTGTGTTCGATCCTTTATTGTATGATGAGATTCGAATAATAGACAAATTTAAAGTTTATGCGCCGCATCTATACATAATAAAGATTGATATGCTTGCAGTTTTCATAAATAAATTAAAATATTAAAGTTATGAGTTTGGTTTGCATAGCTGTATACCATTTTTAAATATTCCAGGTGTTAATTTTCAAAAAATTCATTTTCAGAAAATTTCAGGAAAATTTTATTTTGTAAATATTTTGATTACTTAATAGATTCTTACAAAATAAATTCATAATTTTTATCTATATTTGGTGTTTATAATTTTTATCTATATTTGGTGTTTATAATTTTTATCTATATTTGGTGTTAAATGGTATTTAGGGATAACAGACTGGTTTTGCTATGAGTGTGCAAATATTAACTGTTTCACTTTCAACTTTTAAAAATATAAACTTAATACATTAAATAAAAAGACTATTCTATATAGCTGTCTTATTTTTAAAAATTTTTTGTAAATGAAAATCTTAAAACAAAAATAATTCTAAAATATTTATATCTTCTGAAGTATCATTTTTTGATATAATTGTTCCATTTAATAAATTAACATTTCAGCTAGGAAACCATTTCTATGCTGATAGAAAATTTATTTATTTTAAAAATAATTTAGTTAAATAATAATAAATCGTGAAATATATATCCATTTATCTAAGATAAATATGATAGAGTAAATTTTTAAAGGTGATATATGAAAATTTGTAAAATTTTCAAAGTTCAGAAAATATTTTTGTTTTACAGTTTATATGAATATATAATTAGATATAAATTTAATTTATATAATAATATATAATATAAATTCATTTAATAATCGATAATTTAGATGTCTCACATGTCAATGTTTTTGATAATATACTATATCAATTACAATAATAATAACATTCCTAAGATCAGAGCATGGTATAAATTTATGTGTAGCTTATGATAAAACTAAGACATTATTTTTTGCATGAAAAATGTATGTTGAATTAAAAACAAATTTTACATTTATAAATACACCAGACATAAATAAAATGAATTTGCACCAAATTATGTACCAAATTTTGAAAAAAAATCGAATAAAATGCATTGAAGATGAAAGAATTTTTTTGTAGGATAAAATATATAAATAATTTTCTATTCTTACTTAATTGAAATTAAAATAAAAGAAGAAATATATAAATTTTCTAAGATTTCTATTAAGTTTGAAAATTTATTTTATTAACCAAATTATTTTATTTGCTATTATGGTTTTATGCAGTAGTTAAAATAATTTAAATCATAGTGACTTTAAAAATAATAAAAAAAAATCACTGATTTCTTTTTTAAAAGTAGTATGTATTTAAATAGCTTCGAAACTTCGTATTAGGTAGTTAAAAATTAAATTAAGGATATATATATATATATATATATATATATATATATATATATATATATATATATTAAATTGCTCGCCTTGTTAATAGAGAATAAATTGCTAAGAATGTGGGTAAAAGAAGGTGATTTTAGGGCTTTGAAAGATGTATTGCAATTTTCTTTCTCGATTTCTCCCAAGATAGAGAAGTACATTGTAAGTAATCTTACTACCGCTTGCTATAATACCAATCTAAGTTTTTTTAAATGCATATAAGAAAAATTTAGACCATTCATTTCAAGCTAATGAACATTATCACATCCCAGAAAAAAAAGAATAGACAAAAATATAACTTCAGTACTACAATAATAAGATTTGCTAAAAGTACGCTCAAGTTGTTGTTAACGTTAGCATCGCTTTTTGAAATCGTATCATCCCATTCATTATTGTTGATTAGTGAATGTTATTAACGGAAGAACTACCATACACACACTTCAAATTCACAACGCGATTCATCGTTTCTCATTCTGGAAATGCACCTGAAATATACATTATTCATATAAAAACATGTTATATTAGATTTCTGATACATTACATGAATAAGCAGGTATAAATATTATTAAGTGAAAGTAAGCCTTAAATATTTATTAATAAATTTCATTATGATTTATTGCTTTGTTATGTGAGCCCATAAAAGCCAGACAAGAAAAACCAGCTAAAATCAAATACTTGTAATTGTTGTACATTTATGCCATTCCTTTTATAACAGTTAACAAATATTATATATTTTGGTTTGAATAAGAATAATTTAAAATAGACCAATTAAGTAGAGAAAATCAGTTAAAATAATTAGCAAATATAGAGTAGATTTGGAAATTTTCGTTTTATTATATTGGGTTAGGGACAAAGTTATCCATTATTTTTTCGGTAGACGTCTGTAGTGATCGCTATCTCGTGAGGTATCTATCAAACAATTTCAAATTTATGTTCATTGGAAAGGTGACATTAGACACTAAAATATTCTCTTGCGGATTTTTGTTTGATTAATTCAGTTACGAGTACAAGGTTTTAAAAATAGAAGACAACAAACAGAAAATTCGATACATTTTAGTTTTTCTTTTATAATGGCGAAAATGCTAACCATATGGCTAAAATTGTGAAAGGTGTTTATCGTCCTATATATGACTGTAACAACCAGTTACGCACAATTTTGGGTTCGTCGATTCCGTTTGGGTATTTGGATGCTAAAGATGTACCTCGCATGGATACAACATCGTCGAGAATGTCTATAAAATATCAAAAACTATCAAACTTGACAGCATGTCAGCAGTCGTAGCTTCGCACAAGACCTAAAGATCTACATGAAAACTGTTTTAAACCTTTTTACAAAGCGAATCTGAAAGAAGTTACATAAAGTTCACGTAAAAATAATGGATTTCTTTTTCCCCAACCTAATATAAATGTTATAGAAAACGGAATAGCGGATATACTATTTAAAATGAATATAATGTATGAAGAAGAATATATTATATTTGTTAATAATGACATTAATGAAAATATATACACTGTTACAAACAGGACGACCATAAAAATTAAATGGATAATTATAGTCAAATGCTGTAACTAAGAAATGTACTTAACAATATATTACCAGATCATTATCTCGCAAAGAAATAGTCTTGCTGAACATAAAAAGAATCCTTTTAATCGGAATATTTTTGATTCTTATTTAAAGACAATTTATCTTCTAGTGAGAGAGAGTATTAATTATTTCATTATAATTATGTAGGGCCAAGCATTGAAAACGTGAAAATTCGGTCAAAATGCATACTGGATATGAAAGAAAACCAAAAGAAAATTGTTAGTAGTCACCAGTTAATTATATAGATTTAAAGATGGGATATTTAAAGTAATTCCTTGAATAATATTCTAAAGTTTCGAGATTCTTATCCTAGTAACATTTTCTACTTAAGAAATTCAAGTAGTTATCTCTTATTCTTCGTTAGCTCTTATTCGAAATATATTCTATACTACATAATGTTTGTAAATTAACAGCGCTTGCAAACATCACAGTATTATTCAATTAGTTTACAAATTTTCTAATCTTCAAAATAGAGTTTCTGTTAGAATGAAAGATAATCCCAGTTGCGTGAATTTTGTCAATAGATCATTCTAAAGTAACGTACTCCAATCACTTAGTAGAAACTGCTCCAACAATCTCAGAAATTCGCAAAAAAACTAATACTAATGAATCAAGATGTCGCCAAATAGAGATTATTTATGCATAAACAGGTAATGAACTTCCAATTATTTTTCTTTCAAATAGTATAAATTCCATCAATCGATAATGTAACTCGTAATATCATAATTTTTAATTTTATTCGAGCTTTCAATAAAATTACATATTTTGAAAATTCCATTATTATGCTTGATTTTTTGTACCATTCGATGGTTTTTATTTATTTATTTTTTTTAATTTCCGTAGAATAATAGCAAATGTTCAGTTAAACATGTGTATTCAAAGAAAAAAATAATGTTTAGTGAATCTGTAAGAAACGTGATTTATTACCACTCAACGGCAGCCGTTGATCTTTCTTTTTTTATGACGCACGCGAACGAGTAGAAGATTTTTTCACTTTCGCTACTATCTTGCAATGCATAATTAGATTTTGTCAGAAGGAGCTTCTCCGCACGCGCATGCTCTGTGACGCGTGAAGTCTTTCTATTGTTCGTGAAGCCACAAACGAAAACAGAAGTGTTGAATCCAAACAACATAGCAGTTACACCCAAAAGAGACACCACACTTCCAAGAAAAAGGAAAAGTTCTGATGGCAACAAGTGACAAAATAAATAAGAATTGGAGTGATACATTTATTTCATAATCCTCATGGTTAACGGGGACGAATTAAATTTCGCAAGGGCATTTGTTATCTCTGTACTGTATAAAACTCATATCTCAAGGAAATGATGCATTTCTCAGCAAAGAGATGTTTTTACCACCAGTTTATAGAAAAAAAATTTTTTTTCCAGTCAGTGAACAATCTTAATTTGCTATATGACCTGCAGCTGAAAATTATAGGAACAATTAAAAGAAGCAAATACATTGATAAACAATATTCTTTTCTTTGATGATAATAATAAAAGTACTAACAAAATAAAGTAATTAAATTGCAAAATTTTTTAATATTAAAATATGGAATAGAAATATATTCCTAAAAACAAAACTGAAACAAAAATAGGCTGGTTCATTATTAATGCACAAAGATTAATATTTTTCCAAAAACACTTCCAATATAATTAACATCCTTTTTTTGATTTTTTAAGGACATGCCATTTTTTACCATACTCTTTACAAGATGATTTAAAAATTAAAGTCCTAATCCTATCATAAAACAGAAATGGAATAAAGACCTTTGTCATCGTGTAAAAGTGCTTTCCATTTTTATTGTACTGTCCAGCCAGTGTGATATTTAAGCCAGGAAACGTTAGAAATGGTGTAAAGGAATTCATTAGTCTTTTCAAATAACTATTTTAAAGTTTTTGATGCATGCAAACTTACAATCGATTTTAGGAAATATAAAGCTGAAGTACCCAATTGTCATGCTAATAGCATAATAACTTGGAGCAATTGCTAAATTAATTTTCCTTTTTGGAAAAAAATTTTCTAAACATTACAGAACCATTTTAAAGTATCGAACAAAATAGGCTTGTTCT